>JBAMJV010009994.1:0-92298 GCA_037951105.1 Echinarachnius parma | reverse complement strand
GAGATTGCAGAGCAAAATGTATTTGTTTCAAGCAATATCGAGCAGATTCGACGAAGATTGGTTTTCGATAGTGTTTAAAAGCTTCCCTATTGCCTTAAAAGGGCATAAACGGCCGTTTTAGCGCATATAAATCGATTTGGGGGCATATTGTTGAGGGTCAAATTTTGTTTTCTCAGATTCGATTTTTTTTTCCTTGTTCGACAAAATTTCGAAACAAGCAAAGTGGAGATTGCAGAGCAAAATGTATTCGTTTCAAGCAATATCGAGCAGATTCGACGAAGATTTGTTTTCGATAGAGTTTAAAAGCTTCCCTATTGTCTTAAAAGGGCATAAACGGCCGTTTTAGGGCATATAAATCGATTTGGGGGCATATTGTTGAGGGTCAAATTTTGTTTTCTCAGATTCGATTTTTTTACCTTGTTCGACAAAATTTCGAAACAAGCAAAGTGGAGATTGCAGAGCAAAATGTATTTGTTTCAAGCAATATCGAGCAGATTTGACGAAGATTGGTTTTCGATAGTGTTTAAAAGCTTCCCTATTGCCTTAAAAGAGCATAAACGGCCGTTTTAGCGCATATAAATCGATTTTGGGGCATATTGTTGAGGGTCAAATTTTGTTTTCTCAGATTCGATTTTTTTTCCTTGTTCGACAAAATTTCGAAACAAGCAAAGTGGAGATTGCAGAGCAAAATGTATTCGTTTCAAGCAATATCGAGCAGATTCGACAAAGATTTGTTTTCGATAGAGTTTAAAAGCTTCCCTATTGTCTTAAAAGGGCATAAACGGCCGTTTTAGCGCATATAAATCGTTTTGGGGGCATATTGTTGAGGGTCAAATTTGTTTTCTCAGATTCGATTTTTTTCCTTGTTCGACAAAATTTCGAAACAAGCAAAGTGGAGATTGCAGAGCAAAATGTATTCGTTTCAAGCAATATCGAGCAGATTCGACAAAGATTGGTTTTCGATAGTGTTTAAAAGCTTCCCTATTGCCTTAAAAGGGCATAAACGGCCGTTTTAGCGCATATAAATCGATTTGGGGGCATATTGTTGAGGGTCAAATTTTGTTTTCTCAGATTCGATTTTTTTCCTTGTTCGACAAAATTTCGAAACAAGCAAAGTGGAGATTGCAGAGCAAAATGTATTCGTTTCAAGCAATATCGAGCAGATTCGACGAAGATTAGTTTTCGATAGTGTTTAAAAGCTTCCCTATTGCCTTAAAAGGGCATAAACGGCCGTTTTAGCGCCTATAAATCGATTTGGGGGCATATTCTTGAGGGTCAAATTTTGTTTTCTCAGATTCGATTTTTTACCTTGTTCGACAAATTTCGAAACACGCAAAGTGGAGATTGCAGAGCAAAATGTATTCGTTTCAAGCAATATCGAGCAGATTCGACGAAGATTGGTTTTCGATAGTGTTTAAAAGCTTCCCTATTGCCTTAAAAGGGCATAAACGGCCGTTTTAGCGCATATAAATCGATTTGGGGGCATATTGTTGAGGGTCAAATTTTGTTTTCTCAGATTCGATTTTTTTCCTTGTTCGACAAAATTTCGAAACAAGCAAAGTGGAGATTGCAGAGCAAAATGTATTCGTTTCAAGCAATATCGAGCAGATTCGACGAAGATTGGTTTTCGATAGTGTTTAAAAGCTTCCCTATTGCCTTAAAAGGGCATAAACGGCCGTTTTAGCGCATATAAATCGATTTGGGGGCATATTGTTGAGGGTCAAATTTGTTTTCTCAGATTCAATTTTTTTCCTTGTTCGACAAAATTTCGAAACAAGCAAAGTGGAGATTGCAGAGCAAAATGTATTCGTTTCAAGCAATATCGAGCAGATTCGACAAAGATTGGTTTTCGATAGTGTTTAAAAGCTTCCCTATTGCCTTAAAACGGCATAAACGGCCGTTTTAGCGCATATAAATCGATTTGGGAGCATATTGTTGAGGGTCAAATTTTGTTTTCTCAGATTCGATTTTTTTCCTTGTTCGACAAAATTTCGAAACAAGCAAAGTGGAGATTGCAGAGCAAAATGTATTCGTTTCAAGCAATATCGAGCAGATTCGACGAAGATTGGTTTTCGATAGTGTTTAAAAGCTTCCCTATTGCCTTAAAAGGGCATAAACGGCCGTTTTAGCGCATATAAATCGATTTGGGGGCATATTGTTGAGGGTCAAATTTTGTTTTCTCAGATTCGATTTTTTTCCTTGTTCGACAAAATTTCGAAACAAGTAAAGTGGAGATTGCAGAGCAAAATGTATTCGTTTCAAGCAATATCGAGCAGATTCGACGAAGATTGGTTTTCGATAGTGTTTAAAAGCTTCCCTATTGCCTTAAAAGAGCATAAACGGCCGTTTTAGCGCATATAAATCGATTTGGGGGCATATTGTTGAGGGTCAAATTTTGTTTTCTCAGATTCGATTTTTTTTTTCCTTGTTCGACAAAATTTCGAAACAAGCAAAGTGGAGATTGCAGAGCAAAATGTATTCGTTTCAAGCAATATCGAGCAGATTCGACGAAGATTTGTTTTCGATAGAGTTTAAAAGCTTCACTATTGTCTTAAAAGGGCATAAACGGCCGTTTTAGCGCATATAAATCGATTTGGGGGCATATTGTTGAGGGTCAAATTTTGTTTTCTCAGATTCGATTTTTTTCCTTGTTTGACAAAATTTCGAAACAAGCAAAGTGGAGATTGCAGAGCAAAATGTATTCGTTTCAAGCAATATCGAGCAGATTCGACGAAGATTGGTTTTCGATAGAGTTTAAAAGCTTCCCTATTGCCTTAAAAGGGCATAAACGGCCGTTTTAGCGCATATAAATCGATTTGGGGGCATATTGTTGAGGGTCAAATTTTGTTTTCTCAGATTTGATTTTTTTCCTTGTTTGACAAAATTTCGAAACAAGCAAAGTGGAGATTGCAGAGCAAAATGTATTCGTTTCAAGCAATATCGAGCAGATTCGTCGAAGATTGGTTTTCGATAGTGTTTAAAAGCTTCCCTATTGCCTTAAAAGGGCATAAACGGCCGTTTTAGCGCATATAAATCGATTTGGGGGCATATTGTAGAGGGTCAAATTTTGTTTTCTCAGATTCGATTTTTTTCCTTGTTCGACAAAATTTCGAAACAAGCAAAGTGGAGATTGCAGAGCAAAATGTATTCGTTTCAAGCAATATCGAGCAGATTCGACGAAGATTGGTTTTCGATAGTGTTTAAAAGCTTCCCTATTGCCTTAAAAGAGCATAAACGGCCGTTTTAGCGCATATAAATCGATTTGGGGGCATATTGTTGAGGGTCAAATTTTGTTTTCTCAGATTCGATTTTTTTCCTTGTTCGACAAAATTTCGAAACAAGCAAAGTGGAGATTGCAGAGCAAAATGTATTCGTTTCAAGCAATATCGAGCAGATTCGACGAAGATTGGTTTTCGATAGTGTTTAAAAGCTTCCCTATTGCCTTAAAAGAGCATAAACGGCCGTTTTAGCGCATATAAATCGATTTGGGGGCATATTGTTGAGGGTCAAATTTTGTTTTCTCAGATTCGATTTTTTTCCTTGTTCGACAAAATTTCGAAACAAGCAAAGTGGAGATTGCAGAGCAAAATGTATTTGTTTCAAGCAATATCGAGCAGATTCGACGAAGATTGGTTTTCGATAGTGTTTAAAAGCTTCCCTATTGCCTTAAAAGGGCATAAACGGCCGTTTTAGCGCATATAAATCGATTTGGGGGCATATTGTTGAGGGTCAAATTTTGTTTTCTCAGATTCGATTTTTTTCCTTGTTCGACAAAATTTCGAAACAAGCAAAGTGGAGATTGCAGAGCAAAATGTATTCGTTTCAAGCAATATCGAGCAGATTCGACGAAGATTTGTTTTCGATAGAGTTTAAAAGCTTCCCTATTGTCTTAAAAGGGCATAAACGGCCGTTTTAGCGCATATAAATCGATTTGGGGGCATATTGTTGAGGGTCAAATTTTGTTTTCTCAGATTCGATTTTTTTCCTTGTTCGACAAAATTTCGAAACAAGCAAAGTGGAGATTGCAGAGCAAAATGTATTTGTTTCAAGCAATATCGAGCAGATTTGACGAAGATTGGTTTTCGATAGTGTTTAAAAGCTTCCCTATTGCCTTAAAAGAGCATAAACGGCCGTTTTAGCGCATATAAATCGATTTGGGGGCATATTGTTGAGGGTCAAATTTTGTTTTCTCAGATTCGATTTTTTTTCCTTGTTCGACAAAATTTCGAAACAAGCAAAGTGGAGATTGCAGAGCAAAATGTATTCGTTTCAAGCAATATCGAGCAGATTCGACGAAGATTGGTTTTCGATAGTGTTTAAAAGCTTCCCTATTGCCTTAAAAGAGCATAAACGGCCGTTTTAGCGCATATAAATCGATTTGGGGGCATATTGTTGAGGGTCAAATTTTGTTTTCTCAGATTCGATTTTTTTCCTTGTTCGACAAAATTTCGAAACAAGCAAAGTGGAGATTGCAGAGCAAAATGTATTTGTTTCAAGCAATATCGAGCAGATTCGACGAAGATTGGTTTTCGATAGTGTTTAAAAGCTTCCCTATTGCCTTAAAAGGGCATAAACGGCCGTTTTAGCGCATATAAATCGATTTGGGGGCATATTGTTGAGGGTCAAATTTTGTTTTCTCAGATTCGATTTTTTTTTCCTTGTTCGACAAAATTTCGAAACAAGCAAAGTGGAGATTGCAGAGCAAAATGTATTCGTTTCAAGCAATATCGAGCAGATTCGACGAAGATTTGTTTTCGATAGAGTTTAAAAGCTTCCCTATTGTCTTAAAAGGGCATAAACGGCCGTTTTAGCGCATATAAATCGATTTGGGGGCATATTGTTGAGGGTCAAATTTTGTTTTCTCAGATTCGATTTTTTTACCTTGTTCGACAAAATTTCGAAACAAGCAAAGTGGAGATTGCAGAGCAAAATGTATTTGTTTCAAGCAATATCGAGCAGATTTGACGAAGATTGGTTTTCGATAGTGTTTAAAAGCTTCCCTATTGCCTTAAAAGAGCATAAACGGCCGTTTTAGCGCATATAAATCGATTTGGGGGCATATTGTTGAGGGTCAAATTTTGTTTTCTCAGATTCGATTTTTTTTCCTTGTTCGACAAAATTTCGAAACAAGCAAAGTGGAGATTGCAGAGCAAAATGTATTCGTTTCAAGCAATATCGAGCAGATTCGACGAAGATTTGTTTTCGATAGAGTTTAAAAGCTTCCCTATTGTCTTAAAAGGGCATAAACGGCCGTTTTAGCGCATATAAATCGTTTTGGGGGCATATTGTTGAGGGTCAAATTTGTTTTCTCAGATTCGATTTTTTTCCTTGTTCGACAAAATTTCGAAACAAGCAAAGTGGAGATTGCAGAGCAAAATGTATTCGTTTCAAGCAATATCGAGCAGATTCGACAAAGATTGGTTTTCGATAGTGTTTAAAAGCTTCCCTATTGCCTTAAAAGGGCATAAACGGCCGTTTTAGCGCATATAAATCGATTTGGGGGCATATTGTTGAGGGTCAAATTTTGTTTTCTCAGATTCGATTTTTTTCCTTGTTCGACAAAATTTCGAAACAAGCAAAGTGGAGATTGCAGAGCAAAATGTATTCGTTTCAAGCAATATCGAGCAGATTCGACGAAGATTAGTTTTCGATAGTGTTTAAAAGCTTCCCTATTGCCTTAAAAGGGCATAAACGGCCGTTTTAGCGCCTATAAATCGATTTGGGGGCATATTCTTGAGGGTCAAATTTTGTTTTCTCAGATTCGATTTTTTACCTTGTTCGACAAATTTCGAAACACGCAAAGTGGAGATTGCAGAGCAAAATGTATTCGTTTCAAGCAATATCGAGCAGATTCGACGAAGATTGGTTTTCGATAGTGTTTAAAAGCTTCCCTATTGCCTTAAAAGGGCATAAACGGCCGTTTTAGCGCATATAAATCGATTTGGGGGCATATTGTTGAGGGTCAAATTTTGTTTTCTCAGATTCGATTTTTTTCCTTGTTCGACAAAATTTCGAAACAAGCAAAGTGGAGATTGCAGAGCAAAATGTATTCGTTTCAAGCAATATCGAGCAGATTCGACAAAGATTTGTTTTCGATAGAGTTTAAAAGCTTCCCTATTGTCTTAAAAGGGCATAAACGGCCGTTTTAGCGCATATAAATCGATTTGGGGGCATATTGTTGAGGGTCAAATTTTGTTTTCTCAGATTAGATTTTTTTCCTTGTTCGACAAAAATTTCGAAACAAGCAAAGTGGAGATTGCAGAGCAAAATGTATTCGTTTCAAGCAATATCGAGCAGATTCGACGAAGATTGGTTTTCGATAGTGTTTAAAAGCTTCCCTATTGCCTTAAAAGGGCATAAACAGCCGTTTTAGCGTATATAAATCGATTTGGGGGCATATTGTTGAGGGTCAAATTTTGTTTTCTCAGATTCGATTTTTTCCTTGTTCGACAAAAATTTCGAAACAAGCAAAGTGGAGATTGCAGAGCAAAATGTATTCGTTTCAAGCAATATCGAGCAGATTCGACGAAGATTGGTTTTCGATAGTGTTTAAAAGCTTCCCTATTGCCTTAAAAGGGCATAAACGGCCGTTTTAGCGTATATAAATCGATTTGGGGGCATATTGTTGAGGGTCAAATTTTGTTTTCTCAGATTCGATTTTTTTCCTTGTTCGACAAAATTTCGAAACAAGCAAAGTGGAGATTGCAGAGCAAAATGTATTCGTTTCAAGCAATATCGAGCAGATTCGACGAAGATTGGTTTTCGATAGTGTTTAAAAGCTCTTCCCTATTGCCTTAAAAGGGCATAAACGGCCGTTTTAGCGCATATAAATCGATTTGGGGGCATATTGTTGAGGGTCAAATTTGTTTTCTCAGATTCAATTTTTTTCCTTGTTCGACAAAATTTCGAAACAAGCAAAGTGGAGATTGCAGAGCAAAATGTATTCGTTTCAAGCAATATCGAGCAGATTCGACAAAGATTGGTTTTCGATAGTGTTTAAAAGCTTCCCTATTGCCTTAAAAGGGCATAAACGGCCGTTTTAGCGCATATAAATCGATTTGGTGGCATATTGTTGAGGGTCAAATTTTGTTTTCTCAGATTCGATTTTTTTTCCTTGTTCGACAAAATTTCGAAACAAGCAAAGTGGAGATTGCAGAGCAAAATGTATTCGTTTCAAGCAATATCGAGCAGATTCGACGAAGATTGGTTTTCGATAGTGTTTAAAAGCTTCCCTATTGCCTTAAAAGGGCATAAACGGCCGTTTTAGCGCATATAAATCGATTTGGGGGCATATTGTTGAGGGTCAAATTTTGTTTTCTCAGATTCGATTTTTTTTCCTTGTTCGACAAAATTTCGAAACAAGCAAAGTGGAGATTGCAGAGCAAAATGTATTCGTTTCAAGCAATATCGAGCAGATTCGACGAAGATTGGTTTTCGATAGTGTTTAAAAGCTTCCCTATTGCCTTAAAAGGGCATAAACGGCCGTTTTAGCGCATATAAATCGATTTGGGGGCATATTGTTGAGGGTCAAATTTTGTTTTCTCAGATTCGATTTTTTTTCCTTGTTCGACAAAATTTCGAAACAAGCAAAGTGGAGATTGCAGAGCAAAATGTATTCGTTTCAAGCAATATCGAGCAGATTCGACGAAGATTGGTTTTCGATAGTGTTTAAAAGCTTCCCTATTGCCTTAAAAGGGCATAAACGGCCGTTTTAGCGCATATAAATCGATTTGGTGGCATATTGTTGAGGGTCAAATTTTGTTTTCTCAGATTCGATTTTTTTCCTTGTTCGACAAAATTTCGAAACAAGCAAAGTGGAGATTGCAGAGCAAAATGTATTCGTTTCAAGCAATATCGAGCAGATTCGACGAAGATTGGTTTTCGATAGTGTTTAAAAGCTTCCCTATTGCCTTAAAAGGGCATAAACGGCCGTTTTAGCGCATATAAATCGATTTGGGGGCATATTGTTGAGGGTCAAATTTTGTTTTCTCAGATTCGATTTTTTTCCTTGTTCGACAAAATTTCGAAACAAGCAAAGTGGAGATTGCAGAGCAAAATGTATTCGTTTCAAGCAATATCGCGCAGATTCGACGAAGATTTGTTTTCGATAGAGTTTAAAAGCTTCCCTATTGTCTTAAAAGGGCATAAACGGCCGTTTTAGCGCATATAAATCGATTTGGGGGCATATTGTTGAGGGTCAAATTTTGTTTTCTCAGATTCGATTTTTTTCCTTGTTCGACAAAATTTCGAAACAAGCAAAGTGGAGATTGCAGAGCAAAATGTATTTGTTTCAAGCAATATCGAGCAGATTCGACGAAGATTGGTTTTCGATAGTGTTTAAAAGCTTCCCTATTGCCTTAAAAGAGCATAAACGGCCGTTTTAGCGCATATAAATCGATTTGGGGGCATATTCTTGAGGGTCAAATTTTGTTTTCTCAGATTCGATTTTTTACCTTGTTCGACAAAATTTCGAAACAAGCAAAGTGGAGATTGCAGAGCAAAATTTATTCGTTTCAAGCAATATCGAGCAGATTCGACGAAGATTGGTTTTCGATAGTGTTTAAAAGCTTCCCTATTGCCTTAAAAGGGCATAAACGGCCGTTTTAGCGCATATAAATCGATTTGGGGGCATATTGTTTGAGGGTCAAATTTTGTTTTCTCAGATTCGATTTTTTTCCTTGTTCGACAAAATTTCGAAGCAAGCAAAGTGGAGATTGCAGAGCAAAATGTATTCGTTTCAAGCAATATCGAGCAGATTCGACAAAGATTGGTTTTCGATAGTGTTTAAAAGCTTCCCTATTGCCTTAAAAGGGCATAAACGGCCGTTTTAGCGCATATAAATCGATTTGGGGGCATATTGTTGAGGATCAAATTTTGTTTTCTCAGATTCGATTTTTTTCCTTGTTCAACAAAATTTCGAAACAAGCAAAGTGGAGATTGCAGAGCAAAATGTATTCGTTTCAAGCAATATCGAGCAGATTCGACGAAGATTGGTTTTCGATAGTGTTTAAAAGCTTCCCTATTGCCTTAAAAGGGCATAAACGGCCGTTTTAGCGCATATAAATCGATTTGGGGGCATATTTGTTGAGGGTCCGATTTTGTTTCCTCAGATTCGATTTTTTTTCCTTGTTCGACAAAATTTCGAACAAGCAAAGTGGAGATTGCAGAGCAAAATGTATTCGTTTCAAGCAATATCGCGCAGATTCGACGAAGATTTGTTTTCGATAGAGTTTAAAAGCTTCCCTATTGTCTTAAAAGGGCATAAACGGCCGTTTTAGCGCATATAAATCGATTTGGGGGCATATTGTTGAGGGTCAAATTTTGTTTTCTCAGATTCGATTTTTTTTCCTTGTTCGACAAAATTTCGAAACAAGCAAAGTGGAGATTGCAGAGCAAAATGTATTCGTTTCAAGCAATATCGAGCAGATTCAACGAAGATTGGTTTTCGATAGTGTTTAAAAGCTTCCCTATTGCCTTAAAAGGGCATAAACGGCCGTTTTAGCGCATTTAAATCGATTTGGGGGCATATTGATGAGGGTCAAATTTTGTTTTCTCAGATTCGATTTTTTTCCTTGTTCGAGAAAATTTCGAAACAAGCAAAGTGGAGATTGCAGAGCAAAATGTATTTGTTTCAAGCAATATCGAGCAGATTCGACGAAGATTGGTTTTCGATAGTGTTTAAAAGCTTCCCTATTGCCTTAAAAGGGCATAAACGGCCGTTTTAGCGCATATAAATCGATTTGGGGGCATATTGTTTGAGGGTCAAATTTTGTTTTCTCAGATTCGATTTTTTTCCTTGTTCGACAAAATTTCGAAGCAAGCAAAGTGGAGATTGCAGAGCAAAATGTATTCGTTTCAAGCAATATCGAGCAGATTCGACAAAGATTGGTTTTCGATAGTGTTTAAAAGCTTCCCTATTGCCTTAAAAGGGCATAAACGGCCGTTTTAGCGCATATAAATCGATTTGGGGGCATATTGTTGAGGATCAAATTTTGTTTTCTCAGATTCGATTTTTTTCCTTGTTCAACAAAATTTCGAAACAAGCAAAGTGGAGATTGCAGAGCAAAATGTATTCGTTTCAAGCAATATCGAGCAGATTCGACGAAGATTGGTTTTCGATAGTGTTTAAAAGCTTCCCTATTGCCTTAAAAGGGCATAAACGGCCGTTTTAGCGCATATAAATCGATTTGGGGGCATATTTGTTGAGGGTCCGATTTTGTTTCCTCAGATTCGATTTTTTTCCTTGTTCGACAAAATTTCGAAACAAGCAAAGTGGAGATTGCAGAGCAAAATGTATTCGTTTCAAGCAATATCGCGCAGATTCGACGAAGATTTGTTTTCGATAGAGTTTAAAAGCTTCCCTATTGTCTTAAAAGGGCATAAACGGCCGTTTTAGCGCATATAAATCGATTTGGGGGCATATTGTTGAGGGTCAAATTTTGTTTTCTCAGATTCGATTTTTTTTCCTTGTTCGACAAAATTTCGAAACAAGCAAAGTGGAGATTGCAGAGCAAAATGTATTCGTTTCAAGCAATATCGAGCAGATTCAACGAAGATTGGTTTTCGATAGTGTTTAAAAGCTTCCCTATTGCCTTAAAAGGGCATAAACGGCCGTTTTAGCGCATTTAAATCGATTTGGGGGCATATTGATGAGGGTCAAATTTTGTTTTCTCAGATTCGATTTTTTTCCTTGTTCGAGAAAATTTCGAAACAAGCAAAGTGGAGATTGCAGAGCAAAATGTATTTGTTTCAAGCAATATCGAGCAGATTCGACGAAGATTGGTTTTCGATAGTGTTTAAAAGCTTCCCTATTGCCTTAAAAGGGCATAAACGGCCGTTTTAGCGCATATAAATCGATTTGGGGGCATATTGTTGAGGGTCAAATTTTGTTTTTTCAGATTCGATTTTTTTCCTTGTTCGACAAAATTTCGAAACAAGTAAAGTGGAGATTGCAGAGCAAAATGTATTCGTTTCAAGCAATATCGAGCAGATTCGACGAAGATTGGTTTTCGATAGTGTTTAAAAGCTTCCCTATTGCCTTAAAAGGGCATAAACGGCCGTTTTAGCGCATATAAATCGATTTGGGGGCATATTGATGAGGGTCAAATTTTGTTTTCTCAGATTCGATTTTTTTCCTTGTTCGAGAAAATTTCGAAACAAGCAAAGTGGAGATTGCAGAGCAAAATGTATTTGTTTCAAGCAATATCGAGCAGATTCGACGAAGATTGGTTTTCGATAGTGTTTAAAAGCTTCCCTATTGCCTTAAAAGGGCATAAACGGCCGTTTTAGCGCATATAAATCGATTTGGGGGCATATTGATGAGGGTCAAATTTTGTTTTCTCAGATTCGATTTTTTCCTTGTTCGAGAAAATTTCGAAACAAGCAAAGTGGAGATTGCAGAGCAAAATGTATTTGTTTCAAGCAATATCGAGCAGATTCGACGAAGATTGGTTTTCGATAGTGTTTAAAAGCTTCCCTATTGCCTTAAAAGGGCATAAACGGCCGTTTTAGCGCATATAAATCGATTTGGGGGCATATTGTTGAGGGTCAAATTTTGTTTTCTCAGATTCGATTTTTTTCCTTGTTCGACAAAATTTCGAAACAAGCAAAGTGGAGATTGCAGAGCAAAATGTATTTGTTTCAAGCAATATCGAGCAGATTCGACGAAGATTGGTTTTCGATAGTGTTTAAAAGCTTCCCTATTGCCTTAAAAGAGCATAAACGGCCGTTTTAGCGCATATAAATCGATTTGGGGGCATATTCTTGAGGGTCAAATTTTGTTTTCTCAGATTCGATTTTTTACCTTGTTCGACAAAATTTCGAAACAAGCAAAGTGGAGATTGCAGAGCAAAATTTATTCGTTTCAAGCAATATCGAGCAGATTCGACGAAGATTGGTTTTCGATAGTGTTTAAAAGCTTCCCTATTGCCTTAAAAGGGCATAAACGGTCGTTTTAGCGCATATAAATCGATTTGGGGGCATATTGTTTGAGGGTCAAATTTTGTTTTCTCAGATTCGATTTTTTTCCTTGTTCGACAAAATTTCGAAGCAAGCAAAGTGGAGATTGCAGAGCAAAATGTATTCGTTTCAAGCAATGTCGAGCAGATTCGACAAAGATTGGTTTTCGATAGTGTTTAAAAGCTTCCCTATTGCCTTAAAAGGGCATAAACGGCCGTTTTAGCGCATATAAATCGATTTGGGGGCATATTGTTGAGGGTCAAATTTTGTTTTCTCAGATTCGATTTTTTTCCTTGTTCAACAAAATTTCGAAACAAGCAAAGTGGAGATTGCAGAGCAAAATGTATTCGTTTCAAGCAATATCGAGCAGATTCGACGAAGATTGGTTTTCGATAGTGTTTAAAAGCTTCCCTATTGCCTTAAAAGGGCATAAACGGCCGTTTTAGCGCATATAAATCGATTTGGGGGCATATTGTTGAGGGTCAAATTTTGTTTTCTCAGATTCGATTTTTTTCCTTGTTCGACAAAATTTAGAAACAAGCAAAGTGGAGATTGCAGAGCAAAATGTATTCGTTTCAAGCAATATCGAGCAGATTCGACGAAGATTGGTTTTCGATAGTGTTTAAAAGCTTCCCTATTGCCTTAAAAGGGCATAAACGGCCGTTTTAGCGCATGTAAATCGATTTGGGGGCATATTGTTGAGGGTCAAATTTTGTTTTCTCAGATTCGATTTTTTCCTTGTTCGACAAAATTTCGAAACAAGCAAAGTGGAGATTGCAGAGCAAAATGTATTCGTTTCAAGCAATATCGAGCAGATTCGACGAAGATTGGTTTTCGATAGTGTTTAAAAGCTTCCCTGTTGCCTTAAAAGGGCATAAACGGCCGTTTTAGCGCATGTAAATCGATTTGGGGGCATATTGTTGAGGGTCAAATTTTGTTTTCTCAGATTCGATTTTTTTCTTTGTTCGACAAAATTTCGAAACAAGCAAAGTGGAGATTGCAGAGCAAAATGTATTCGTTTCAAGCAATATCGACCAGATTCGACGAAGATTGGTTTTCGATAGTGTTTAAAAGCTTCCCTATTGCCTTAAAAGTGCATAAACGGCCATTATAGCGCATATAAATCGATTTTTTTCCTTGTTCGACAAAATTTCGAAACAAGCAAAGCAAAAAATATCGAGCAGATTCGACGAAGATTGGTTTCCGATAGTGTTTAAAAGTTTCCCTATTGCCTTAAAAGGGCATAAACGGCCGTTTTAGCGCATGTAAATCGATTTGGGGGCATATTGTTGAGGGTCAAATTTTGTTTTCTCAGATTCGATTTTTTCCTTGTTCGACAAAATTTCGAAACAAGCAAAGTGGAGATTGCAGAGCAAAATGTATTCGTTTCAAGCAATATCGAGCAGATTCGACGAAGATTGGTTTTCGATAGTGTTTAAAAGCTTCCATATTGCCTTAAAAGGGCATAAACGGCCGTTTTAGCGCATATAAATCGATTTGGGGGCATATTGTTGAGGGTCAAATTTTGTTTTCTCAGATTCGATTTTTTTCTTTGTTCGACAAAATTTCGAAACAAGCAAAGTGGAGATTGCAGAGCAAAATGTATTCGTTTCAAGCAATATCGAGCAGATTCGACGAAGATTGGTTTTCGATAGTGTTTAAAAGCTTCCCTATTGCCTTAAAAGTGCATAAACGGCCATTATAGCGCATATATAAATCGATTTGGGGGCATATTGTTGAGGGTCAAATTTTGTTTTCTCAGATTCGATTTTTTTCCTTGCTCGAAGAAATTTGGAAACGAGCAAAGTAGTGATTGTGGAGTCAAATGTGATTGTTTGCACGCAATATCGAGCAGATTCGACAAAGCATTGATTTCGATACTGTTTAAAAGCTTCCGTATTGCCTTAAAAGTGCCTAAACAGCCCTTTTAGCGCATATTATAAGTCGATATGGGGGTATATTGATGAGGGTCAAATGTTTTTTTTTCTCAGATTCGATTTTTTTTCCTTGCTCGAAGAAATTTGAAAACGAGCAAAGTAGAGATTGGAGTCAAATGTGATTGTTTGCACGCCATATCGAGCAGATTCGACACAGCATTGATTTCGATACTGTTTAAAAGCTTCCGAATTGCCTTAAAAGTGCCTAAACAGCCCTTTTAGCGCATATAAATCAATATGAATCGATTTTTTTTCTTCTCAGATTCGATTTTTTGTCCTTGTTCGACAAGGAAAAAGTGGAGATTGCAGAGCAAATAAATGGCGTAACTTTTTAACGAATTGGGTTTGAGCAACATAACTTGGCAGGAATGTTTCTAAAATGATTGGCTAACGTCTCTGTGAAAATGAATTTGATCCGCCATGCCATGCATGAGTGAGCACACATAGGAAAAATGTCACTTTTCAAAAGTCACAAGAGTCAAAAAGTGAAAATTCTGCCTTTGATGTATGGTCACTCATCCATGACTCGACGGACCAATTTCATTTTCACACATAAGTTAGTCAATAAATGTAGGAACAATCCTGCCGAGTTATTTTGCTCAAAACCTTTTCGTTAAAAAGTTATGTTATTTGATTAAGGGGGACTTATTTTTGTGTTGAGTTTAATTGCTCAGTATTGTTGGAATTAACTCAACAAAAAAAGTAAGTCTCCTCCTGATTAGAATAACATAACTTTTTAACAAAAATGTTTTGAGCAAAATAACTCGGCAGGGTTGTCCCTCCACTTATTGACTAACTTCTGTGTGAAAATGAAATTGGTCCATCGAGTCATGCATGAGTGAGCACACATCAAAGGAAATATTGGCACTTTGTGTGCTCACTCATGCGTGACTCAATGGACCAACTTCATTTTCACTCACAAGTTAGTCACAAAGTATAGGAACAATCCTGCCGAGTTATTTTGCTCAAAACATTTTTGTCAAAAAGTAACGCCATTTTGATTAAGGGGACTTACTTTTTTTGTTGTGTGTATTACAAAAGCGTGCATGATTCATAAACACAACAAAACAAGTGAGTCCCCTAATCAAAATAGCGTAACTTTTTAACAAATACGGTTTTAGCAACATAACTTGGCAGGAATGTTTCTAAACTAATTGGCTAACGTCTCCGTGAAAAGGAACTTGATCCACCATGCCATGCATGAGTGAGCACACATTAAAGGCAAAATGTCACTTTTCAAAAGTCACAAGAGTCAAAAAGTGACAATTTTGCCTTTGATGTTTGGTCACTCATCCATGACTCGACGGACCAATTTAATTTTCACACATAAGTTAGTCAATAAATGTAAGAACAATCCTGCCGAGTTATTTTGCTCAAAAGCTTATCGTTAAGAAGTTGTTATTTGATTAAGGGGGACTTAGTATTGTGTTGGGTTTAATTGATCAGTATTGTTGGAATAAACTCAACAAAAAAGTAAGTCGCCTCCTGATTAGAATAATATAACTTTTTAACAAAAATGTTTTGAGCAAAATAACTCGGCAGGATTGTTCCTACACTTTGCGACTAACTTCTGTTTGAAAATGAAGTTGGTCCATTGACTCACGCATGTGTGCTCACTCATGCATGACTCGATGGACCAATTTCATTTTCAGACAGCAGTTAGTCAATAAGTTTAGGAACAATCCTGCAGTTATTTTGCTTAAAACATTTTTGTTAAAAAGTTATGTTATCTAATCTTACTGTTTTGTTGAGTTTATTCCAACAATACTGATCAATTAAACCCAACACAAAAATAAGTCCCCCTTAATCAAATAACATAACTTTTTAATGAAAAGGTTTTGAGCAAAATAACTCGGCAGGATTGTTCTTACTTCTGTGTGAAACTTAAATTGGTCCGTCGAGTCATGGATGAGTGACCACACATCAAAGGCAAAATTGTCACTTTTTGACTCTTGTGACTTTTGAAAAGTGACATTTTGCCTTTAATGTGTGCTCACTCATGCATGGCATGGCGGATCAAGTTCATTTTCACGGAGACGTTAGCCAATAAGTTTAGAAACATTCCTGCCAAGTAATGTTGCTAAAACCCAATTTGTTAAGAAGTTACGCTATTTTGATTAGGGGGGAAGTTACTTTTTTTGTTGTGTTTAGATCAAATTTGACAAAGATCAAAATGCGGTGTGATATTATTAGCATATTTAAGTTTCACCTCTTATTTGTTCATGTCCGATATAAATATTTGTTGTCTGCAATTCTCATTTTAGAAAATCAAGGAGTATAGAAAATTTAGTGACGGAGCTGCTAATCAATTTCATGGCGACTGACTATTGTTTCCATAAACACTCAAATCAAGGAAAGTCTGGATACGAAACACTATACTTGTATACCTCCCAATGACAAATTTTACTCGGAACAAAAATATTCTCGCACCTGCAAGTGATGTCTATAGGCCCCATTTAATTTAGCCTATGTTGAAAGTGGTGGCTTTGAACATCTATCGAGGAATTTGAATCAGTAATCTGTTATATAATACCCTTTGTATTCAATCGTTTATTTCAATCACAAGCTTCATGTAAACAAACTTGCATTTAGTAGTCACTATTCATCATCAATATTCATTATCATTCACATTCAAATTATATTCAACATCTCGGGAAACTTCCTACTTTTGGACTCAGCTGACTACATATAGTGCTTATGGTCAAACATTTACGGTATACAACGTAGGAGCTAATATATTGCCTACCCTACTCTGTCCTGTACATGTACTCTGTACCGTACATGTACTGCATCATGCATGCGCAAAAGCGCCTGATTTATCGGCGGAAGTACATGTAAGGTCACGTAAGCTCCGCCTCCCAAATCATGTTTTGGAGGTCAAACCGTTCACTCATGATTTGAAAACACCTCTGGACCAGGATTTGAATTCCGGTGATTCGTGATTCTAATTACCGTTCACACTAGCAAAAATACCGTGATTGGAGTGAAAAATAACTCAAATCATGATTGCAATCACGAATTTTTGCCACTGTGATTCAAATTACCGTTCACACTGACAAAAATACCGTGATTGGAGTGAAAAATAACTCAAATCATGATTGAAATCACGCATTTTCCTAAGTCTGAAACCGCTCTTAGACACACCAATTCAAATATGACATTCAATGCATTACTTGACCGCGGCGGCTTCGAATATCTAATAAAGGATTTGAATCAGTTGTGACTCTACAGAGCGTATCAAAAAAAAGCGTAACACTTTTGAAAAATTTTTCAAAATTATATTTTTATATATTTAGAAGATTTTTTCATGTCGATGGATGCCCAATAGTCTTATCTATCAAGTGCCACTAACAAAACAAATTTTCGTGCACGCTTGGGCGAACACTGACTGTTTTTGTACAGAGTGTCAAAAATGGCTTGCGCCAATTTGAAAGAAGAGGGACAATTAAACCAACAGACCGAATAATTACTCCCATTCAAACAAATTGCTCTTTGCCATGAATTTAAGATTATTTTATGATAGTGTAATCATTTTGTGGCAATTTTCTATCATAATTTAAATGATTTCATTGCTTTATGCATAGCTTACAATAAATAAGCCATATATTGATAGATAATAAAAAAGATTTGCATCGTTAATTACAAAATGTCCAGCCTGTCCTCATTAACGACGCAAATCCTTTCATTGAGTGTGACACATACAAAAGATGACCCAGAAGCATGCATGAAGGAATATTCATGTTGATAGATTGATGGGCTGATTGATGGGATTGATGGGCTGATTGATGGGATGGGATGGGATGGATGGGATGGATGGGATGGGATGGATGGGATGGATGGGATGGGATGGATGGGATGGATGGGATGGATGGGATGGGATGGGATGGGATGGGATGGATGGATGGGATGGATGGGATGGATGGGATGGATGGGATGGGATGGATGGGATGGATGGGATGGGATGGATGGGATGGGATGGGATGGATGGATGGGATGGATGGGATGGATGGGATGGATGGATGGATGGGATGGATGGGATGGGATGGGATGGATGGGATGGGATGGGATGGATGGGATGGGATGGGATGGATGGGATGGGATGGGATGGATGGGATGGGATGGGATGGATGGGATGGATGGGATGGGATGGGATGGGATGGGATGGGATGGATGGGATGGGATGGGATGGATGGGATGGATGGGATGGGATGGGATGGATGGGATGGATGGATGGGATGGATGGGATGGATGGGATGGGATGGATGGGATGGATGGGATGGATGGATGGATGGGATGGATGGGATGGATGGATGGGATGGATGGATGGATGGGATGGATGGGATGGGATGGATGGGATGGATGGGATGGATGGGATGGATGGATGGATGGGATGGATGGATGGTTGGGATGGATGGATGGATGGGATGGATGGATGGATGGGATGGATGGGATGGATGGGATGAGATGGGATGGATGGGATGGATGGGATGGATGGATGGGATGGATGGGATGGATGGGATGGATGGGATGGGATGGATGGGATGGATGGATGGATGGGATGGATGGGATGGATGGATTGATGGGATGGGATGGATGGATGGGATGGATGGGATGGGATGGGATGGATGGATGGGATGGATGGATGGGATGGGATGGGATGGATGGGATGGGATGGATGGGATGGATGGGATGGGATGGGAGGGATGGGAGGGAGGGATGGGAGGGATGGATGGGATGGGATGGATGGGATGGATGGGATGGGATGGATGGGATGGGATGGATGGATGGATGGGATGGATGGGATGGATGGGATGGATGGATGGATGGATGGGATGGATGGATGGGATGGGATGGATGGGATGGATGGGATGGATGGATGGGATGGATGGGATGGATGGGATGGATGGATATGATGGATGGGATGGATGGGATGGATGGGATGGATGGATGGATGGATGGATGGGATGGGATGGGATGGATGGATGGATGGGATGGATGGGATGGATGGGATGGGATGGGATGTGATGGGATGGGATGGGATGGATGGGATGGATGGGATGGATGGGATGGATGGGATGGATGGATGGATGGGATGGGATGGGATGGATGGGATGGATGGATGGATGGATGGATGGATGGATGGATGGATTGATTGATTGATTGATTGATTGATTGATTGATTGATTGATTGATGGATGGGTTGATGGATTGATGGATTGCTGGATTGATTTATGGATGGATTGATCGATTAAATGATGGATTGATGGATGGATGGATGGATGGATGGATGGATGGATTGATTGATTGATTTCTCATTGATTGATTGATGAATCGGTTGAATAAAACAATGAAATCAGTTAAATTATGATAGAAAATTGCCACAAAATTATTACACAATCATAAAATATTCTTAAATTTATGGCAAAGAGCAATTTGTTTGAATGGGAGTACTTATTCAGTCTGCTGGTTTAATTGTCCCTCTTCTTTCAATTTGGCGCAAGACATTTTTGACACTCGGTACAAAAACTGTCAGTGTTCGATGGATGGATGGATGGGATGGATGGGATGGGATGGGATGGGATGGGATGGGATGGGATGGATGGGATGGGATGGGATGGGATGGATGGGATGGGATGGGATGGGATGGGATGGGATGGGATGGATGGGATGGGATGGGATGGATGGGATGGGATGGGATGGGATGGATGGATGGATGGATGGGATGGATGGGATGGGATGGATGGGATGGATGGGATGGATGGGATGGATGGATGGGATGGATGGGATGGATGGGATGGATGGATGGGATGGATGGGATGGTTGGGATGGATGGGATGGATGGGATGGATGGATGGATGGGATGGATGGGATGGATGGGATGGGATGGATGGATGGATGGGATGGATGGATAGGATGGGATGGATGGGATGGATGGGATGGATGGATGGGATGGATGGGATGGATGGGATGGATGGATATGATGGATGGGATGGATGGGATGGATGGGATGGATGGATGGATGGATGGGATGGGATGGGATGGATGGATGGGATGGGATGGATGGGATGGATGGGATGATTGATTGATTGATTGATTGATGGATGGATTGATGGATTGATGGATTGCTGGATTGATTTATGGATGGATTGATCGATTAAATGATGGATTGATGGATGGATGGATGGATGGATGGATGGATGGATGGATTGATTGATTGATTGATTTCTCATTGATTGATTGATGAATCGGTTGAATAAAACAATGAAATCAGTTAAATTATGATAGAAAATTGCCACAAAATTATTACACAATCATAAAATATTCTTAAATTTATGGCAAAGAGCAATTTGTTTGAATGGGAGTACTTATTCAGTCTGCTGGTTTAATTGTCCCTCTTCTTTCAATTTGGCGCAAGACATTTTTGACACTCGGTACAAAAACTGTCAGTGTTCGCCCAAGCGTGAACGAAAATTTGTTTTGTTAGTGGCACTTGATAGATGAGACCGTGGGGCATCCATCGATATGAAAAAATCTTATAAATATATAAAAATGTAATGTTGACAATTTTTTCAAAAGTGTAACGCTTTTTTTGATACGCCCGGTATGTATAATACCTCTTAAGTTTATAAACAACAAAGAACTTGACAAATTCCAGACTCGGACATGAAATCAAAATACAGAATGTGATACTAAGTACATTACGTAGTTTTATTTGATACATGTAACCAACTCACTAGTTCGATTTTGCGTCATATTTCTGTACATTATGTCAGGCAGCAGTTTTGAACATCATTACCCGTATATTCATGGCTTGCAAAATGCTACAAATTATCTTGAAATATCTATAAACACCAAATACCTAACATGCATTTAAAGCTCTACAGACAATAAAACTACCTCAAAATTGTGTTTTAATGTATCTAGGGTAGATTTTCATGAAGATTACTAATAAAAACATATTTTCCTCGTGGGAAAACCCAGTAAAATAAAAAAAATCAACTTGTAAATTCACTTTAGGAACCCCCGTAAACAAATTTGAGTCCGGGCGAAGAAAAATGACGACATCTTTGTGACGTCACATGGGGACAATCGCAGTATAGCTTGGTACTCTATTGTCATAGACGTACACGCTGAGTGCATCTACTCACGTTGACAGAGAGATATTATTTCGATTTTTTTCTTCTCAATATTTGCAAACATTTGTTTATATTTATATTATGGAGGATCCACACTCAGATGTGTTGCTGCATCCTGCTACAATGAATTTCTTAGGCATTTTCAGTTAAGCCTCAATTTCCAAGTAAATACGAGTTTGTTTTACTAGCAAGCCAAAGCTCTGCATGTAAACCATGCACGTTCATACTTTGTACTCCGTGTTGTGGTCCCCATGTGACGTCATGACCCGATGAGCACGTACGCACACGCGTGCTCTGCTATAAATAACTTTGTTAGGCATGTTAGGAGTATGGAACGCCAATGCGAAAAAGAGCCAAAAAGTTGCATGAAATTTACCTTTTTTGCCCAACTTAAGGATTTCTTTGAAAAAAAAAAGAGTGTGGTATATCAATATCTATAGGCACATATTCAAAGCTATAATTCTTGATCAAAGCCGGGATTTCCGGAGTTATGTGACCTTGACCTTTGCCCTCATCCCAATATTGTAGTGCTACATTGACTCCATAAGATACATTCAGGTACCAAGTGTGACTGAAATCTGACATTAATTTCTTGAGTTTTTACAATTACAAGCTATTATGCATATATGAATTCTGTGACCTTGAACTTTAACCTCATGACCCCAAAATTGTATAAGGTCATGCGTCATGAGGTCGCCTCCTTTTGCGTTACATGCCGATTTGGGATTCTGCGAGACAATGTTACAGTTGAGAGCAAATATTTTCTGAATAACTCCCCCTATCCTATCAAAAGTATACATTTTCTAAAAGGAAATTTCCCAAGGAATCCAAATATCCGCTCAGAAATATTACTAGGGGTATACTTATTTTTGTATATTGACCAAAATGTGAAATTTTTATTCAAGTTATCGAGGTCAATATTTTCCATGATAATTTGTTCTGAGGTAGCTCTAGACAACAAATGATGTTTTCATGTAGAGCACACTCAGACCTTTACAACAATATAATATTGTATGGGGTTCATGATTATTTTGTGGGAGATATTTTCATTCATATTTATTGAAACAAATGTAAAAATTAATCAATAATTTTCACTATGTAAGAGTCACTTCAGGATTAGAATATAAAGGGCAGGCCTAAATGAATTGAGAAATAATAAAGTTTCATAAGTAAGCTTTAATATGATACCAAATTTGTGTTCTTACACCTTTCCTTTGAGAAGATATGAACGTTTTTACTAACAAAGTCACAAAATGTTTCAGTCCAGATCGTGTCCCAAAGCCCCTTATAGAGTTTGTACAGGTAACGCCCAATTTTCTATGTTTGTGTTTATTTAGTTTGAAAACAAACTAGCAGAAACACTTTTCAATGATTACAAATTATAGTTCAATGTTTAAGCTTTCATTTGATACCAACATTGAAGCTATACACCTAGTTTTCACAAAGTTATTGACGTTTTAGGAAAAATTGCACTTTGAGAGGCATTTTCCCATTGACTTTGTACACGGGCGCCGCTTCCTGTGGCGCCGCTTCCTGTGCCGGCCTCCGGCTTTAACCTTAAAAGGGCTGTATCTCGATCTTAAAGGGACTTAGTAACATTGTCCAAATCCTCAAAATAAAATTGTAATTCTAGCGGTTCCTTTATAACTTGTTGTATTCGTATTAACAATAAAATCATGGGACAGCTTTCGGTTTTTCAAATTTCCCTTTCATTACAAAGATATGTATGATTGAAGTATTTAGATAAGAAAATCTCCGGGCGAGATTTTCATCCCTGTACAAAGTGAATGCAGTGAGTTGGTGAATATCACCCAATATCACTTTGCATTTTCGCTCATTACTTGGCCATACATTGTCCATTTGACCTGAAATTTTCACACAATACCCGGAGGACATATGAGATAACAACAGTATACATTGCATCAACCATTCATCAGTTTTTTCACATCTCAACAAAGTTACTAGATCCCTTTAAATAGAGGTATACCTTTGAAACTTTGCAGAATGATAGCATTTTGAAAGCCCTTTCAAATGATACCAAATTTGTTAAGAAAGAATTTTCGGTTTGGAAAATATGAAGTAAAATGCAAAAAAAATCCCCAAAATGTAACGGTGCCGGCCTTTTTGGGAGGCGAGTTCATGACACACGACCATAACTATACATCAGTCCCCTATGATACATTCAGTTCTTGAGATTTTGCCACTACAAGCTATTTTAACATGTATTTGTAGAGTCCTATGACCTTGACCTTTGACCTCATGACCCCAAAATTGTATGGTTTCATTGTATCGTAATACATTCAGGTACCCAAGTTTGATTTAAATCTGACATTCAGTACCACCACCCAAAAATAATATTCTTATTATAGAAAGGTAACATCTGTACTATTCCATTCCTTCAACAAGTTCACAAAAATATGTTTTCAGAAAAAATATATAATTGGAAAACGCATCACCATTCTCAACCATGCGTTCATGCTGTCTGAATTGCGAAGACTATATGTGTGCACAGCCAGAGCGCTCTGTGCAGAGCGAATGAATCATCCGGGATTCTATTGACGTACGCGTGAATAGCATTGGCGCACTCGCAAATGCTTTGCCCGTATGGAACCAGGAAATAGCAGTGGTTCTGTAAGTGGTGGAAATCAATTGCTTTGTTTATGAATTACACAACCCTTTGCAAAATGTCGGGTATCTATTTGATATCACAAAACGGTACCAAAACATATACTAATGTGTTGTCCTTTGCCTGGTGGTCCCCTTTAAGATTTGCCATTAAAAGCTATTTTGCATGTTTTTATAGAGTCCTGTGACCTTGAACTTTGACCTCATGACACCAAAATTGTATGGCTTCATTGGCTCCCTAAGATACATTCACAAACCAATTTCTATTGAAATTTGACTTCTGGTTCTTGAAATTTTGCCATTACAAGCAATTTTTGCATATATATTGCGTCCTGTGACATTGACCTTTGACCTCATGACCCCAAGAATCTGATCAGATCATTGTCACCCCAATATGTACACTCATACCAAGTTTGAAATTGATCGTCAACCGGTTCTTGAGATATCGCGAGAACGAAAACGGGATGGACGGACGTACGGACATAATGGCCCGGATTCACAAAGGCGGTTTGTAGGAGGTTTGTACAAACCATGGTTTGACCATAGTGGTTTACATATATGGAGTGCCATTTGTAAATTTATGGAGAAAGAATGTAATCTCCTTACTTGTTAACAATGTTGATGGTACACATTTACAAAATGCACCAAATAAATGTTTGTCTTCTCACATTGTGAAATTTGCTGATTAGCAAGCGTGTACAGTCATATCATTAGAAATGATTAATTGTTTTACTAGTATACGAGCAGCACTCCATAGATGTTGTGAATCCGGGCCAATGCCTCCGGCCACTTTGTTGGCAGAGGCATAAAAAGCAACATTACCTTTTTACTGAAACCTTATAAAATAAGTATGCATGATTTCCTGAAAGATAAAATAATTACCAATTGTTGATTAATTATTACTCGTATTCACAATTCCATCTGTATTGATGTATTAATCTTGCCAATATTTGTACAGGGTTATTGTAATGACATTTTATTACAATTTGTTGCAATTATGTTATAGAAAGTACCGTAAAACTCCGTGTATAAGGCGCACCCCCAACTTTCAAAAAAATAAAAAAATAAATAAAAATAAAAATAAAAAATAAAAATTAACAAATTTTTTAGGACACCCTGTATTTTTTTTTAGACACCCTGTAGTGCTGTTGGAATACATCGCTGTTCATCGCATACATCGCTGGTCTAGGGCATATCAAGGGCTTAATGTCAATTGTAACTTTCATCATCATATACATTTTTTAACATACAAAATAGTGGTTAGTACAAAAATTGCACACATTGAGCAATAACACTGGTGCTCATAAATATTCATATTCTTAATCATGAATATTCATAAGCACTTATACTCATTCAATATATGCAATTTTCTTAATAAACTAACATCTATTTTCAATTATGAGCAAAATTTATAACCACTGGTTAGATAATTGCATATATAATGAGTACCTGCTGCTCACGAATGTATGAATATTCATTAGCTGCAGTATTTGCTCAAGAAACTTGCAATTTTTAAATTTGTAACCAATATTTATTTTGTGTGAAAAAGGTATCTGTTGCTGAATGCTACAACAGACAGCAAGTTCTTGTCATGCTCTACACCAGTGTAATATGCATTGAACATGACTACAGGTTGTCCCCCCAACAAATTCTAAAAACAATTGTTTTTTTTTTTTTTTTGCTATACCTGTGTGTAAGGCTCACCCCCGACTTTGAAATTTTTTCCGACGGAAAAAAGTGCGCCTTATACACGGAGTTTTACGGTACTTAAAAATACAAAACAAAAATTAAAACAACAGTTTGATAGGACAGAGAACCATATGTTACCAATAGCAAGTTTGAAACATTGACAGGTCTTCATAATCCAAAATTACAATATTGTGTTGCATTTGGAGAATAAATTATGCCATTAATGAAGATAAAGTATATTTTGTGTATTAAAGGGATAGTTGAGTTTTGGTAGAGAGGGCACTACAGAGTGAGTCAGAAAAAATGTCCCATCTTTTAAAAGTTGTCTTGTTTGAAGTATGAACATTTAATCATTGGTTTTATGATATGTCTTGGTAGAGTTATGCTCCCAGCATATTTCGGTACCCTTTTCATTTAAATCTTTGCACGCATGACTGAACAAAATACAATCTTTAAAAGACTGCAAAATCTCACTTGCGCCAAGTGGTTGGGTGAGGAATAAAACAGTGTTTTGAACAAAGACAGTCAGACAGACAGAAACACACCCACACACACCCACGCACAGTAGAACTTGTTTCATAATGCAGTGTTAACATTTCCCCTTTTCTGATTAAGCATTGATTTTTAACAAGATCGCTGAATATTTAAGCGGCAATTCCCTTACAATCTTTCCCCTAACCCATTCACCATCATTATCATCAAGTGCACATAAATCCAATGTGCTATCTCAATACGTTGGTACAATAACAATAAAAATTAATCTCGTTTATGTCTTTTGGTGACTAACAATGGCAATTTACAATGGATATCTGTGCTTGTGCTGCATGTACTTGCCACAAAAGGGCTTGCCTGATTTGACAGCAGTTAATTATGTTGAGCCCTGTTTGAGTAGGACAAGTACTGGAATTATGGTTCGTCCTCAGTTCACCCCGCAACAGATATCACTTTTGGTCACCAAGTACAATGTATGCAAGAACTTAGAGTGTAACATAATTTTGTCAAGGGTTATGCCGCCGTTATCCCTATGTTCGGTGTTCCAGCAGTAAAAGTTATACATTCTTTCACAATTTATTTTATTCCTCACCCAGCCACTTGGCGCAAGTGTGATTTTGCAGTCTTCTAAAGATTGTCTGATGTTCAGTCATGCGTGCAGAGATTTAAATGAAACGGGTACCGAGATATGCTAGGAGGATAACTTCACCAAGACATATCATAAAATCCATGATTAAATGTTCATACTTCAAACAAGACAACTTTTAAAAGATGGGACATTTTTTCTGACTCACTCTGTATACAAAATAATTTTTTTGTGAGATAATGAAAAACTGAGTGTCAAATTTGAAAGAGCATACAATTTTAATGACAGAATAAACTTTATTTGATCAAAATCGGTTCAGAAACGGCTGAAATATCCATAAACATAACCATTTGTAATAATTGTGGGGCCCCACAAATATTAAATAATTTAACAAAATTGTTTAAATGCTTCCTCTTTTCAAAAATTTACAAAAGCGGTTTTTAAATAGTTGTTGATTATCTTTCTATCTAATCACTATTTCAACAAAACATCACAACATGCACAATATTTTATTGTGCAGTTACAGAATATGTCTTATCTTAGGAAAGATGATTTACACAAATTTGCATACCTAAGATCAACTTCTTGGAGTTGATCTTATCTCTTAAGAGCAACTTACAGAATACCAAAGTTGATCTTAGGATCAACTTCACCTCCTAAGAAGGGTCATTATTCATAAAAGTATTATATTTCCCTATACTGAAGGACCACTATTCATAAAAACAAAAAAGGGGTCGCTATTCTTAAAGGCATTAGGACCTCTGAGAAGTTCAGTGTTGCTTCTCAAAATGCAGAGGCAGGGATGCTATTCAATAATTGTCATTGAGGGTCAATAATTCATAATACAAAATCATGGTTACTATTCATAAACATAAAGAAGGGGCACTATTCATAATTCATATTGAGGGTCTCTACTCATAATACACTATGGTCGCTATTCATACGACAATACAAGGGTGGCTATCAGCCCTTTCATAATATTATGAACATCGACCTTGATTTTGTACTATGAATAGCAAGCCTGAAATTGTATTGTGAATAGCGACCCTTTCCTACCACTGTATTCAGAGTGTAGGAAAAGGTCCCTGATTTAGCATTATAAGTAGTGACCCTAGGCGGCAGCATTTAATACGCCTATTTCCCTCTTTCTAGTTGTCTCCTCAGTATCATTAGTTTGTATTTCTTTTGAGTTTTGCTGTTCTTTTATCATTGTATTTAATGAACTATACAATAAATGTATTAATCCGATCAAATTCAAATACTAATTACATAACTTAACATATTGTGTACACCATATAAGAGGTAATATGTTTAACTAATGTTCACACACAAGAATTTGTTGATCAAATCAAAATAATGTCTACTTATGAACAAGAAGACAAACATATCCTGGTCGCACACTTTTGGAAGTTTGATGAGAGATATACAATGAGTAAGCAAATATGATGTGCAATCACAACGAATGGGCAAGAAAAATAGAGAACACGCTCAAGAACGAAATGCTTTTATCAGGAGTAAATAAGGCTTACATTACAAGCTGCTCATACACAAGATACACATACCCCCCTACAACATAAGATTAAATTAAATGCTTGTCATAATGAACAAATGCTTATAGAGTAAGACTAGTTTGATAAATAACAAATCAAACAGGGTCTACTTGCTATGCATAAGGACCACTGTTCATGAGGGTCAACTTGTCATAAGGAGCGCTAAACATAATTTGAAAAAGGGTTCATTATTTATAAGGACCGCTATTTATAATCTAAGAAAAGGGTCGCCATTCATAAAACAAAATCAATGTCGCTATTCATAATACAAATGAGGGTCGCTTTTCATAATACAAAATAAGGGTTGGTGTTCATCAGTATACTATAGGGAAATATAAAGTTTTGAATAGCGGTCCTTATGAATAGCAAGGTTACCCCCATCAGACTGCTCATACATACTGAAACTAAGCTGCCTATATACAAAATATCTGCCACCACAAAATGTGAGGTACATTGGTAGTCATACATTTGAGGTATAATGCACACATATTTATAGAATAAGAATTTATTGATAAATATTGATTGAGGTAGATCTAAGGAACCTGAGAAAAAAAAACACTCATTATATTTCTACTAGTTAAACATTTTTTCAAACATGTCATTAAAACAGAAACAAATATACAACCCAACTAGGTCACAAATGCTCTTGATTCAGGATAAGGTGCATGTACATGTACAATGCCATTTTGGGGGGGAAATCCTTCATTGCAATTATAAACGTGGAATTACAATATTCTGATGCATCATACGATTTTGCCTAGACGTAAGCCACTAGACAGCGCTGCAAGGGAACTCTACGGGCCCAGCACCGACACTGTAGCATTGTCCAAATATCGTATGATTTTTTACTAAATTTTGGGCATGGTAGTTGTTAGATATCAAAGTTATAGTAAGAGTACCTTGTGACTCCCATATGAGTCCCGTAAGGCATTTGTATGGGTGCTAAGATTGTAAGCACGGGGGCCGTGCAATATTACTTTTGTTTTTACTCCCAAAGTCATCGCGAATTGTGACTGCTGCACAAAGATACCACAGTATCATGCAGGACCCAGTGCATTTGTGACCTAGGCATTTCTGCCTTATATGCCATATACATGTGGTAGTTCAGTTCTGGTATACAGCACTGGAAACAATTATTAGACCAAGCACTTTTTGATCAATTTGTGAGAAGTTTTACGCTATTTTGTCCATTTTATAATATTTTAAAGAAAAATGACATACCCAAAGGGAGTCGATGGTTTTAGTGATACATACCACATATGTTCTGCCTTCAATTTGATTAAAAACATGAATATTATACAAATTATATGGGTTTTGTCTAGAGCCGAGTCAAATCGAATGGCTATTCGATATCCGACCGTGAAGGTCGGATACCGAATACAAATTTTCGGATACGAATATCCGGAAAAAAACAAAATAATAAATAAAATTTCCGGTAAGATGTGATTATATCATAGAAAGGTCTCCCATGTTCCTAGTGTAACTTGTATTATCACTTTGATTCTTGGTGAGAGTTGCCAAGTGGCATAAACTCTGTTGGAGAAGCAAATAATATTTGGATGCTGACTTCCTGTGCTTTAGCAGTATACCAGGATAGAAGATATCTTCACCTGGTCTTACTTCTTTGATAAGAGCGATTGACTGTCACTTGGCAACTCTAATCAATAATTAATTTACTGATATACAAGCCCTGCAAATAATGGAAAGACATTTCTATGATATAAGCACTACTTGCAGACAAAAAATCTAAAAATGTTCCACTATGCATTGAAAACGTGTGTATAAAGCCCATACCCTTTTATGGTCAAAATCCATGCAAATATTCATGAAATTCTTGTTTTCTTAAATTTCAAGACATCAAATCTGTTGTAGGCATTTCTAATCCCTTTGACTATACCCCCTTTGGCATTATATGAACTTTTGTTTCTTTAAAATGTAATTAAAGTGACAAAATAGTGTAAAACATCTAAAAAAATGAGCAAAAAGTGCTTGGTCTAATAATTTTTTCCAAGGCTGTATATAGAGGGCGCTGCACAACATAATTTGTTGTGAGATAATGAGAAACTGAGTGTAAAATTCAAAAGAGCATCAAATTTTAATGACAGAATAAACTTTATTTGATCAAAATCGGTTCAGAAATGGCTAAAATATCAATAAATATATCTGGTCAGAATAAATCTGGGGTCCAGATTTATTCAATGATTTTTTTTGTTAATTAAAAAAATGCTTACACTTTTTCAAAAATATTAAAAAGAGGTTTTTAAATAGTTGTTGATAATCTCTCTATTTAATCATTATTTCAACAAAACATCACATGCATAATTTTGTATGAAAAATGGTTGAAATCAATGCTTTTTTTAGAGAGCGCCCTCTCGGGTTTTAATGGCTCTTTTTTTAATGATAAAAGGCTTTTTACTTAGTCGTTTGTAATTTGTTTACCTTTCGAGCATGGTGGATTTATAACTATTAGTTTGTAATGTTATTGTGCAGGTTATGGTTACTAAAGCTCAGCCCAACTGTACTACCCCTTTAATGAATAATATTCTTTTGTTATAACATAGCAATGCTTCTAAACAACTTGTACTTTGATTTTGGCTTTTAATAGTGGGTTGAATTGGCAGATTACCTACTAAGCAGCCCATAGATTATAATATTTTGTCATAACTGATATCATTACAACCAGTAACTACCATGGCAATGAATAGATGTGACATCACACTAAGGTACATTGCATAATTACAAATATGGTGCACATTGGCACAATCAACATTTCAGAAATGAACCTGGATGTCATGGCCACTATTATGTAGACAAATTAATGTGTGTATAACTGATACCATGAAATAATGGCCACTTATCTAACCAGCTCTAACAATGGTCTCTATTGGCGCTCAGCATTCTAGAGTAGGAAGTCACTGTAAAGAGCTACAAGAGGAATCTTCTTAGCTGGCACTGCTTATAGTAGATATGTGCCAAAAGGCATGGGAAGGCCTTTGGCACAAAAATGGGCACTACATACAGTACATATACAATGACCATAAAACTGCAATACCATTGGCACATTACCAGTGGAAGTTTCAAACTTTCCTTTGAGTATGTGAGTAAGATGATTATGCTTTGTTTTTATTTATTGTTAAAAAAAACCCGGACTCACAGTGATAAACCTAATATGGAAGGCTTCAAAAGAAGGATAAGAGGCACAACACAAATAAAGTCATACAAGGAAAAGTGCTTATCTTAAACCTGTAGGGGCACGGCAGAACAAATATAAATATGTTGGTTAATAACAAATAGAATGTATCTTTCATATCTACACAATAAAGAATAAATTCAACTATTCTTTCAAATATATAATTACAAAGACTTAACACAATTTTCAGCTGCACATGATTTCTCAAACATTTGTCTAATACTTTACCAGAGAGTACAAGTTGGTGGCTTATTGCCTTTTAGTCTACATCAAGTCATCTAACACAAAGTTGGTATAATCCAATTTGATATAAACTGGGCTCCAAAAGAAACTTATCACTTTTTCAGAGCGACGCTCACTAAAATCCATAGCATCAAATTGAACCATATTTAGACACAGATAAGCTATCATTCTCCTTATGAAGCATATCCTAAAAATCAAAAGTTTGCTTTTACTAAAAATGAGAGAAATGCGATAGAATCACTACAGGTCACTTTTCAAAAATCACAGAAACTGCTCGCTGCGAACCTCCACGAAAGGCGGTCTATTCAGAACTTTCAATAGCTATTCATTCAACTTCAAAGCGGGTTATGTAACCACTAGACTGGCTATTGTCCGTGCCGAGCTCTGAGCCCGGAAGGCAAGCAGTTTCTGTGATTTTTGAAAAATGACCTCTTGCGATTTCACCTTATTTTATTCTTTGTTGACTAAAGCAAACATAATTTTTTTTAGATGACCTTGCTAAGGGGTATTATAGCTAATCTATGCCCAATTATGATTTATTTTTATGCTTTGGATTTTAATGTGTGTCGCTCTTAAGAAGTGATAAGTTTCTTTTGGAACCCAGTGTATAACCAGGCTATCTATGACCCATGTGCTACACAATCTTTTTGTCTCATTTTCTTTCTCTCTAACAAAAGTTTGGTAGGCTCTTAGATCAATTTCAATTTTGTCTAATGCACAATTGCACAAAACATAATCTAAACTTACATAACTTTACATATTATTATACTATAAGCCCAGTTTATCCACACACCTATGTATGTGGATAACTGGGCTTAGATGAAAGTGCATTAGTTTCAGACACACTGGCTGTAGACTACACGTCAATTTGGCAATCTCATTCTGACCTTTTTTTAACAGTCAGAACTGTGTACAGTGGTCACTTCAGGGAAACAAGAAAGTAGCCATGATATGGTTTTACTCACAAAGGGGTCACTTTTGGTTAGCTACTATAGCCACCTTTTGCAATCCAAATTTCAAAAGTTGTGAGGATATTGTCTTATATGAAAGTAAATGTAATTCAACAGCTTGCCTGAAAAAATTAGGGCTTGAAATCTCCTTTTCATGGAGTTATAGACCTCAAAATAATAAATTTATAATGCATTACTTCTGGACAAGTCAAAGACGAAGATATTCAAAAGGTAACTGGTGGACACATGTATATATTTGATATCCTTTTCCTTACTCTACTAATATATAATTGCTTAAAACTGTTCATATATATTTGACGTACATGTCAATTAACTACGCACACACAAAAACACAGGAAAGTTTTTGCATTTTCTTGAGTTTTCACTCGTCAAAATATTTTGATAAAGAATATTTATATACAATTTGACATAATTTGTATAGATAACATAACCTGAGACATAACAGCAACAACATAACAAAGCTCCAACTGAGGTAGCAAGTCAAATTCCTTTCATGATTACAGCATATTTCCCCCAAACATTATATAAAAGGTACATATTTTACAAGTTTTTGTGGCAGGTTAAACAAAATGGTATAATAGCCGGTGTCAAACAGGGGCCGATTATCCAGATAATTAAATTATCAAGATAAGTGGGCTCTGTGTGACACCTGCTTATGGCTCACACTGGGCGAGGAATTGTCTAATTCATGAACAAAAACAAAAGATTTGTCACCTAATCACATATTTGGAACAGTCAATGCAGCTTTGCAATTAATGTACATAAGCTCATTCCTTTCTCTATTTTAAGTACCATAACTGCAAACAACTTCATATAACAGAAATGTATTAATTAGTGACTGACTCAAGAATGTTTACAATTTTTCCCTGAGATAAACACATGAATTAAAGTCTTCACTATATTGTTTTGATATATTGTAATGATAGCGATTACATCACATACTCAGAAACATGAACAAGGGCTTGGTATCAAGAGGTTGAAAGAATTATGGCTCTCATAAAACAAATCATGATACACCCTGCATTTGGTGCAAAACTACACATTTGTGAATTTATTGTTTTCGTGGGTACTACACACAGACCCACCTCATGCAAATGTATGAACCCTTCACAAAACTGTATGCTTCATTGTTTCCCATACAGTTGGGATGTTTACAGAGGTATCAGCAACAAGGAATGCACAAAGCAGCAAGCATTTGCTGTCCACTGAGGACTTCCTTTGAAATCCCATGCTGGTGGGTTGTAAACAGAGGTAATGCTGTCCACTGAGGACTTCCTTTGAAATCCCATGCTGGTGGGTTGTAAACAGAGGTATCAGCGAGTAGAATATGCTTTCCTTATGGTATTAGATAAATGAATACTGTTAATTTGTCGCGGATTGAGGTAGTGGTGGGGTAGGAAAGAGATGTTCATGTTTGTTTGTTTTGTTTTCTTATAAAGGAAGGCATTTCCATCAAACAACTAAAAAAGGCTGCAGAATACCTGTGGGTTACTGTAAACATTAAGCATACAAGATAATTAAGTGAGGATTCTAGCAGATTGCTATACAAAACAATAATACATTGTTACTCTTTGAGGTACTTATAGGGTTCACCCTATAAGTACCTCAAAGAGTGATATTCACCAAAGGAGACTGTATCCAGAAAACATTTTGAAGGAAAGTCGCAGTATTTTTTTCACCCTTGCATCTTGTTTTTGTTTTTCATCATTGCAGCTTTGTAGTAATTAAAGGGTACCACCACCCAAAAATAATATTCTTATTAAAGAAAGGTAACATCTTTAGTATTCCATTCCATCAACAAGTTCACAAAAATATGTTTCCAGAAAAAAATTGGAAACGCATCACCATTCTAAAGCATGATTTCATGCGGTCTGAATTACGCAGACTGCTATGTGTGCGGTGAATTGCAACGTGTGCAGAGCGAACGAATCGCACGTGTGAATAGCATTGGCGCACTTGCAAATGGTTGGCCCGTATGGAACCAGGAAATAGCAGTGGTTCCGTAAGTGGTGGAAATTAATTGCTTTGTTTATGAATTAAACAACCCTTTGCAAAATGTTGGGTATCTATTTGATATCACAAAACGGTACCAAAACATATAATAATGTGTTGTTCTTTGCCTGGTGGTCCCCTTTAACCATCTTATCACTGCTGAACACAGAACATGTCAATGAAACGAGTATAGAAATGTGTGTTTCACTGGGAATGAAACTGAGGTAACATTGAAGATATGGTATACATTGTTGCTTTTTGAGGTAGTTTGGTATAAAGGAGATGTACTTCAGTCAAATGCATATATATGTTTCTAGGACATATTCAATCAAATGCATATATATGTTTCTAGGACATATTCAATCAAATGCATATATATGTTTCTAGGACATATTCAGTCAAATGCATATATATGTTTCTAGGACATATTCAATCAAGTCTGAATGATTTGTGCTTGTCATTCTAATGAGGTTAACCCATTCAAGACCATTTGATGTTGATATGACATGGGTTCTCCATAGACCCAAGCTCATGTTTGTTGGACCAGTCCTGAATGGGCCTTTCCCTCTGATTGCTGCGAACGACAGTGACAACATGCAATCATTCATTCTTTTCCTTTCATATAAACAGGCTTACATGTAAATACTTTGAAGCTGTTTGAGGTAGTAGCGAAGTGAGAAATAAAGATGTTCATCAAACAAGAGCGTTTCCGTCAAACATCTCGAAGAACAGCTGCGGTATTTCTTTGGGTCTGTCCAGCTTGATGCACATGATACGCTCTGCATGGCGCGCACTGAGTGTCCTTAGGTCTGTGATCTGGATGGAACAAATTATTAAAGGAGCAGTATAAATCATTCAAACATAAACTGATTTCCTTACAGTTTACTTGAAGTGTTGCAATACTTATTAGCTGTAGTTTTGATATTAAGAAATAAAGACGAACTCTGAAGTGTGAAAACACCTAACATACTGTATATGAAAAATGCTTAAAGGAATCTAGTAACTTTGTTGACATGTGCAAAAAGCGATGAGTGGTTGATACAATGTATATTGTTGTTATCTGATATGTCAACTGGATGTTGTGTGAACATTTCAAGTTAAATGGACTTTATATGGCCGAGTAATGAGCAAAAATGCAAAGTGACATTCACTAACTCATTGCACTCACTTTGTACATGGTTCTGACGATCCATTAGATAATTTGACATCTGAACACTTCAATCATAAATATCTGAACCTTATTACTGTTAAATGCAGAAATATCAGTAGAAACGTTTATGCATGCCGCCCCATAGGAAAGTAAAAAGTATGCGGCAGATCTGAGGCAGATCTGCTGCAGATCTGCCGCATACTTTTAGTCTGTGACAAAGAGTATGCCGAAGTATGTGGCAAAAAGAAGCTTTGCGGCAGACTTGCCGCATACCAGTATGCAGCTGGAATAGTCTGCGGCAGATCTGCCACAGACAAGAGGAAAATTGTAAGTATGCGGCAAGTATGCTGCAGACTTGCCGCAAACCAGTATGCCGCAGGAACAGTCTGCGGCAGACTGCCACAGAAAAGAGGAAAATTATAAGTATGCAGCAAGTATGCGGCAAATCTGCCACAAAAAAGTGGGAAATTGGAAGTATGCAGGAAGTATGCCACAGAAAGACACTTGTGTTTTCTTTCATTATGAGGCAGCAGTAAGACTAAAATAGTATATGATAGAAGTGTTGCCAATTTGAGTATTTTGACGTTCTACCCAAATGTTCTACCCAAAAAATAAAAATAAATGATTTAACAAAGATGAGCAATATACAAATAATGGCATGAAATGTTGTATAATTTGTACATGTTTTATGCATGAATTTAAACTTCTTTTAGGTCCTTTAATTAAAACTAGATGGATCTTCGACTGCGCGCAGTCGAAAATGATGCCTCCGCCATTACGCAATTTATTTATGTCAAGCCCAAATCAACATGTACACAGAATTAATTCTGTCAACTCAATTTTGATGGTACTCTGTCTTTTAGATCTTGACGTATCACAATTATGAGCTATAAGTGACCTTGACCTTTGCCCTCATGACCCCAAAATCTAATGACTACAATTGTTCCCTATTATACATTCAGGTATCAAGTTGGATTGAAATCTGATATTCAGTTCTTGAGATTTCCAATCTCAAGCTACTTTTACATATAATGAGCCCTGTGACCTTTGACCTTTGACCTCATGACCCCCAAAATCTAATCAGTTCATTGGCTCTCCAAGGAACATACATGTACCAAGTTTGGTCAGAATCTGTCAATCCGTTCTTGAGAACGCGATCACGAGCTATTTTTGCAATATAATGAGCTCTGTGACCTTTGACCTTTGACCTCATGACCCCAAAATCTAATCAGATCATCGGCCCCCCAAGATACATACATGTACCAAGTTTGGTCAGAATCTGTCAATCCCTTCTTGAGATAACGCGATCACGAGCTATTTTTGCATATATAATGAGCTCTGTGACCTTTGACCTTTGACCTCATGACCCCAAAATTTAATCAGATCATTGGCCCCCCAAGATACATATATGACCCAAGTTTGGTGAAAATCTGTCAATCGGTTCTTGAGATAACGCGATCACGAGCTATTTTTGCATATATAATGAGCTCTGTGACCTTTGACCTTTGACCTCATGACCCCAAAATCTAATCAGATCATTGGCCCCCCAAGATACATACATGACCCAAGTTTGGTGAAAATCCGTTAATCGGTTCTTGAGATCACGAGAACGGGACGTACGTACGTACGGACGTACGGACGGACGGACAACCCGAAAACATAATGCCTCCGGCTACTTCGTTGCGGAGGCATAAAAAAGAAATGCAAATTAAAAACAATCCTTAAATTGTCAAAACCAACTGTAATTTGAATTTGGCCGGTAAGAGCTCGGCCCGGGTGTAAGGAGGCTTGGATAATTGGTGAGATTTTACTAGAAATTGTTTCTTTTGTTGCAGGTATTTCATAAACCATATCACTTTATCAATAGTGACCATAATGATATAGACTTTAATCAGTATAGTCTACTAATTAACTTGTATTTTAACATTTCATGCATGCATGTATAATTGAAAAATTATAACAATGTCCCACCTACTAGATTTTATGTTACTAATTGGCCATATGGCTGTCAAAATGCCTTCCCACATACTTGCATGTGGTATGCGGCAAGTATGCAGCAGGTCTGCGGCAAGTATGCTGCAGGTCTGCGGCAAGTATGCCGTAGGAGTATGCGGCAAGTATGCCGCAGGTCTGCAGCAAGTATACCATAGAAGTATGCGGCAAGTCTGCGGCAGGTCTGCAGCAATTCTATAAGGGATATGAATATTCATGATTAAGAGTCTGCCGCAGATCTGCAGCAGACTTAGGAGATATGAATATTCACGATGAAAAGTCTGCGACAGATCTGCCGCAGACTATTCTTCACACTGAAAGAGTATGCGGCAAGGCTGCGGCAAGTCTGCGGCAAAGCTAATTTGCATGGCAAAAAGGCGACTGTCTGCGGCAGGTCTGCCGCAGGTTTGCGGCAAGTATGCCACAGCAGTATGCGGCAGGCACAACATTTTGCTATGGGGCTGATAAAGGGCCAAAAATTCAACGCCCGTCTACGCCGGCCAGGCTACACGCTAGTTCGCATGTGGAGCACACGAGGCAGCATTTGCCATAGGTTATGCATGCAGTGAACATGTGGGTGCATTTCAAACTGTTTGCGATATCGATTTGAATTCAAATCGTTTTTCTAAAATTGCAAATATATCAATTAAAGGACAATGAAATCCAGACAAATTGTTGTATGCACTATAAGACACTAAATAGGATGAATAGTCCCTGAAAATTTGAGCACAATTGGTCAAGAAATAAGCAAACTATGGCTCTTTGAAAAGAGCTATTTATTTCTACGAGTGACTCAAATTGGCAACGCACTCTGGCAAAGTTGTGGACTACTCACCATACATTTTGTACACAAAATTTCAATTTTGTTCAATTTTATCCAAATGTATGTTTACCCTTCGTATGAGTTCAACATACATGTATGTCTTGTAGAATGCATTTATACATAACATATCATGAGTTGGGGGAATGGAAAAGTGTGACTGAAGAAAACTGTAAAAATGGGAACATTTGTGTACAAAACATATGAGGAGTAGTCCACACACTTATCAGAGTGCGTTACCAAAATGGACATCTTCAAAGAACCATAGTTTTCTTGTTTCTTGCCCGATTATGCTCTAACTTTCAGAGAGTATTCCTCCTAATCTCTTCAAGTCTATGAAAGCAACATTTTGCTTGGGTTTCATTCTCCTTTAATAGGGGGTTTCTTGGCCAAATTTGTATAATCCCATATTAGTCAATATATTCTTTCACATGGTTGGTGATAACAGCGTACATTTAATATTTTGTGTGTGGGGAGTTTCCAATTCTGTCATTTGGCTTCAAAATGAGAGAAAACAAAAGTAATTGAATATTTAAAGATGTCTGTCTTGTATACAACAAGACCAATCTTTGTAATGGCCATATAATTGAGATAACAATGATCAGATTATTTATGCTAAAGAATTGCATTACTATATTTTAGTCAGCTTTGCAATGTTGTGATTGTGTGTTTCGTTCAACATTTTTGGCAATTAGAAAATACATTCATTTATGGAAATGCTGAAGGGCATTTCCACAGGAAAGTGGACATTAAAGGGACTTAGTAACATTGTCCAAATGCTCAAAACTTACTTGGAACTCTAGTCGTTCTCTCATACCTTGTCATATTCATATCAACTATAAAAGCAGGTTTCAGTTTTTCAAATGTCCATTTCGTTCAAAAGATATATATGATTGAAGTGTTCAGATGTTAAACTGTCTACGGGATAATTTAAGCCGTGTATAAAGTAAGTGCAATGAGTTAGTGAATATCATTGTGCATTTTTCCTCATTTCTCGCACAAAAAACATCAAATTAACGTGAAATTTTTACACATTACAAATTTTATTAATCACTCATCACTTTTTTGCACTTGTCAACAAAGTTACTAGATCCCTTTAACTAAAAACATTAATTGGCTTTATTTCAAATTTTTTTTCTGGATTATTTTGTTTATGATTATGTAAAAGATTTGACATCTTTTGCTTTGAAAATAAATCAGTTGTGGTAGGTCATACAATGTTCAGAAGATAAAAAGGCACAAGTGGATTTCTATGTACTGTAAACACTTTCAGGAGTGACATATCCAATAGAGCAGGAATAATTGAGAAGCCTGGTTATTCTTGTTCTATATGACACCAAACAAGATTATTTTCCAAAATATTTTCATACCTGAAAACAAATCTCTGTACAATTCATTTTGAGACACACCGGGTATACTGCATATATGGAGCCCTACCATGCTTTATTCTAGATCAAGTAGCCCTGATTTCTTTATCCACCATATAAATATAAAATAAATATCTCATTTTGTTTAAAGCCAACATTGTATGTGGTAATGATACCTTCATGAGAATCTTTGCCCAGCGGACTGGGGACTTTGGCCTTGTTTCGTTGATGAAATGTTGGAAGGCAGTTAGCAGGCTGTCCTGCAGGCTCTCCACTAGCTTTGCCTCCTTCAATCCTGGACGATCTACAAAAGAGAAAAAGGAAAAAAGATTTTCACAGAAATCATTTAACCCATTCAGTACTACCGATCTGAAATAATAATAATAACAATAATAACGGTTATTTATATAGCGCTATTCACGCAAGTATCAAAGCGCTTAACACTATTATTATTACCCCGATCAACGGATACACACTGCAAAGGACTTTGTGTTTTCTAGCTCTGTAACTAGTTTAGTACAGGGAAATGGAATACCAGGTTCCCATTCAAGGTTCATATATTGTCTGTGCTCATTTCTCACCTCCTGCGATAAGTAGAACAGCTGCTAACAGGGCCATTTCAGTTTCGGTCAGGTGAAGGCGGGACATACTGACAGCAAAGTCAAAGATTGGTTCGATCAGCTCACTCAGGACTCCATGTTCCATCTCAGACTTGCCCACCTGCAGTTTGCAAAATCAATTATTTATTTAATTATGTCATTTATAGTATGGGGAAAATAATCTTAAATCTTGACCTAATTAACAAGTTAAATACCACCTGTAATTTCTATTTTTGATTTGATTTGATTGATTGATTTTATTTTTATTTTTTATTTTTTTTGGAGGGAGGGGCAGGCTTTGAAAACCTTTTTGATAGAACTAAATCTTCAATTTTCATCTTCATGTTTAAAATTTACTATACCTGCAGTCCTGTAGAAAGCTGCAGCTTCTGTGTGTCAGGATCAAACTTCTGCGCTATCCTCAAACACATGATTTCCATGCAGCATGTCTTCAGTAGGAGAACTTGATCATCGTGATGTAGCTGAAATTATAAGGAAATATGATTATCATTTATTTTGAATTCAGCCCACCATACAAATAAGGCCTGTTCTCGGTTTTTGCAAGGTAAACATTATTATTTTTCTATGAAAATCTCACACATCCTTCTCAAGAATCTTGCAGTGAAATTGGTATATGATTGTAGTCTCAATTATTATTTTGGGGAACAAATATAGAGTTAATAGATCACTTTGTTATGGGGGGTTAACCTCGCTCTTCATAAGGGTAGCTATACATAAGGCTTGACATTTTTGAAAAGGGTAATATTCAGGCAAAATCATGTCATATTCAGGAAAAACCTTCAATACTGGAAAAAATCACATAAAGGTTCTCCCACAGCCAAAATATGCCCATAGGGCTATGATGCCTATAAATCTGTACAATTTAATAAATTCCTCTATCAAATATTATGCATACAAATGAATTTCAAGCTAACTACAATATTGTCATTATCAGAAATACATGACATTGTATCAGTATATTCAAGGAAGAATGGATTAAAGGGATAGTTGAGTTCTGGTAAAGAGAGTACAGTTTTGGTCAAACTGAATTTTAGTAACCAAAACCTGCACCATTACATTACAAACTAATAGTAATACACCATGCTCGAAAGGAATACAAAATTACAAATGACTAAGTAAAAACCATGTTATCATTAAAAAAAAGCCGTTAAAACTCAAGAGGGCGCTCTCTAAACACTCATCGGTTTCAACCGTTTAAAATAAAATATTGTGCATGTGATGTTTTGTTGAAATAGTGATTAGATAGAAAGAGATATTCAACAAGTATTTAAAAACCTCTTTTGTAAATTTTTGAAAAGAGGAAGCATTTTTTTTTTAAATGTAACCGCTGGTGTAAAATTATCGAATAATTGTAGGGCCCCACAATTATTACAAATGGTTATGTTTATGGATATTCCAGCCATTTCTGAACCGATTTTGATCAAATAAAGTTTATTCTGTCATTATTGTATGCTCTTTCGAATTTGACACTCAGTTTTTCATTATCGCCCAAAAAATTATTTTGTGTAGCGCCCTCTATACCAAAACTCAACTATTCCTTTATTTTTCTTTTTATTTAACCCTAATAGGGCCGGGGGGGCCATAATGGCCCCCCCCTCCGCGATTTTTTTTATTGGTCCAAAACGCTGTACGATGACGCGCCGCGGCTTGGTGGCTTTTTTCTAACGGGTCTTGCGCACATTTTAAAACAAACATTTCGAAAATCGGACCTACCGTTACAAAGTCACGTGACCTTTTGTCTATGCATGTCAGCCCGAAAATCTCTCAATTTCGTGATTTGTGTACAAAACATATGGAAATATAAATTTTCGTAAAATGAGGTGTATCATTAGTTATTTGGTGTTGTTTACATGTTATATGTTGGTTTGGGGATTCAAAATAGTTGAATTATAGTTAGAAATAAAATAAACAACAAAAACAATAAAATACATAAGTAAAAAAAAACAAAGAAATACATAAGAAATTAACAAAACAATAGAAAACATAAGGAAGAACCGGGCTCTTCCAATTTTTTTTTGTCGTATTATCATTACAAATGCTCTAATGAATATATGTAGTGAAAACCAGAGTTTAATTATGAAGAATATATGATTTATGGGTAAAAATATGAATTTCATGACTTATTTGCATAAATTACCATAAATATGCAAATTAATGAATTTTCAAAATTTTTTTAAATTACCATTATATTCTATACACTTCACTTATCATGCGTGCAAAATTTTACGGCGATCAGCCGCTCCGCGGCCGAGATCTTAGGGGGGGGGCCATAATGCCCCCCCCCCCCCGGCCTGCTGAAGACCTCAAATAGCCCGGCCCTTTTAGGGTTAAAGTGATCCAGGTAAAGAGTCAGATATTGCACAAAATGACATTTGAGACTTCAATCCTATATCAATATCTTTGTAAAATACAATTGAAAGATTTGTGAAAGTTTGAAAGAAAACGAACACTGTTTACCTAGTGAAAAAACGAATATTGAGTTCATATTTTATCACTGAATACTGATGGCCTGCCGTGGATTTGTCGCAGTAATACTCATCCGTTTGATCTTGACGATATCCGCACCCATGTATATATACAGACGCCAGACGGTAAGGAATTCATGGAATTTGCGCGCACTCGGCTCAAAGTTCGGTGGACGCGAGCGGACGTGATCAGCTACGACAATTGTACTTTTTATCAAAAGCGTTAGCTAACGCTTTTGAAATAATGATTTTCAATGATAACTATCTTCATACTAAAGGGACATTTGACAAAATCGAACCCTATTTTATTCTTCTCATACCATAAGCTAAACAACACGGCAGAAAGGAAACGAGGAAGCTCCAAGTATTTTTCGTGGAGTTAGACACTTTACCTGGATCACTTTAAGGGAAACATCAACTTTAAAAATCTAATAAAACTAAGCAAAATTAGCACATGTTTCAGTACTGCTTGAACAGTGGAACCTCAGTGTAAAAAGCTGATAACAAAGCTTTCTTGTATCAAGGTAATTTTGCTGGTCCAAGCTCTTAATATTCTTTGTAATTCCCCCTGTCATAACACAATACCTGACATATCAATCGTATTTACATGATCCAAAGGTCCTCATTAGTGCTGTAGTATTTCAGTTATTTACACAAAATGGTAACCTGTCCAAAAATGGGCTGTTATTACTTATAATGTTATATATACTTGAGTATTGGTTCCTCATGAATCCATGTAAAAGTAAACTTGTTAAGGTCTTTTAAATAAGACTGATGCCTCTCCAAGTGCTTGTATGCTTGTGAAATGTTTAAAAAATCGTCCTTCTCTATGAACCCTAGGTGATTTTTGCTCTGGGCTCTGATATCTACCTGTGCCTAGCAAGAGACAGCTAGCGGCTATTCATGATCATGTGCGAGCACTGCATGCACTAAACAAGTATTACATTTGGCAATGTTCACATTTGTACAAGCATTTCAAGCTGTAATTTAAAAAGCTTGAAACGCTTGCACAAACGTGTGCATAACCCAAATCTGTCATCCGTCAAACCCCCACAGAGTGCAATGCCTGTTACACATGGAAAAGTTACGGCCTGTACAAAGCAGCACACATTACCACAGAACAGTGGTAATGTGTGCATCTTCTAGGCTAGAAGGGGCATGAATGCAGTGTCATTTTTGCTGCCCAATAAAGTACAGTTGATCGAGAATTTGGCTTTATTTTTAACTTTGACAAGTACATAGAGGCAATTCCGTATGAGAGAAGGCAAAAACACCACATCTCAATAGAGGAAAACTTGAATTTTAGGAAACTGAAAACTGTTTGTGTATAGCTCTATTGGTTTTGCAAATATTTCTGCTTGAATTGAACAGAAATTTATGACCTTTTATTCATATATCAGCTTCATTTTATAAAATTAAATGAATCTTTTAATTCAATGACTGTTTCTGCTCATTTTCTCATATTTTCCATACAATGTTGCAACAATCACAACTTGTAAAGCATGGGCAGTAACTTCATTGCATATTTTTTTGAGAAATTTTTTTAATCTATGCATATTTGATAGTAATTCCGTTACGATAAAACGTTATAAGTTTTTCTCAATATCTTATTACTTGTTCTTTATTCATGTCATTGTGAATTCTCTTCCTTCACCATAGTCCTAAAAACTTCAAACATAATTTTCTGAAATAATGTCACTACTTTTTCCAAAAATGGCGTAACGGTATTAGTAATTCCGTTACGTAACGGAATTACACGCACATGGTTTGTAAGGTAATGATATTGCTGAAAATGAAATTTGTTCTTGTTCTGAATTTAGAAATACCCTTTATATAGCATGAACTGTAGCCATGTAGACAATAAGTCATTATACATGTACTGTACAATGTTACTTTATGTGACTCATTACCTCACATGCTTCATATTGCATCAATGGTGATGTAACTAAATTGATACACGATAGATAATTTTTCTAATCTCTCCATGAACATAATAGAGATGATAATGTTCTATCATTAAATTAATTTCCAGCAAGACCCACTTGACTGAAATTATGAAGATGCAGCAGATTCATGTTTGTACTTTAGAAAGGGAAAAACAAAAACAATACAAAATGTTTAAAAATATCCAGTAATTAGTATGACACTGGTGCTACATTTATTTTCTCACATTAATTTACATTCATGTATTTTAAGATATAAATCATACCTTCAACTTTCAAGGAGATTTAATATTAATAATTTTGTATGTAGATTTGAATATCATTGATCAGTTAAGGGCTCATAACTCCCCATTAATTATGTACATTTTTTTATTAAATTGAAGCATATAAAATCAAACATAAATACAGAATAGGCTTTGAATTTTCAAAACTATACATAATACAGGCTAAGATATGTTTTATTCATTATCAATATCATAAAGTCAGAATACATAGAGTGTTCAGTGTGCTTCTGTATGCAGATCAAAGAAGAATGATGTACAAAATATTTGAATTTTCAAATGGGAATTCCTAAAGGTGTCTTTCATTTTTTGCAATTCCATATTTATATTTTATATGCCAACTTTTTGTAAAAGGATCATACATGTTTATATCCAATATATACATGTATTTCATGGAATTAATGAAAACGCATTCCAAATTGATTTGAGAGTAAATTAAGATCACTTTAGGATGAATTTTTAACAGAATAATTTTTAAAATATAAGAAGAGTTTATATATAACAAATCTCGATTTTCTTGTAATTCTGTTACGCACACACATAAATTCAGGATTTGTTCTGGTCCTTATGTAAGAGTTTGTGATTAACAATGCATACAAATTCTTTACTAATGACTACATGTATAAGCAGAAAAATGTAACCAAGAAATTGCATTTTCATGGGTGGATTCATGGGTGGATTTCACAGGCATAATTCCGTTACAGTGACATTCGTTTGTCTTAAGGTAATTTCAGAGGTTAAAATAGATCATTTCTGGAAAAAAGATGTACCAAATTCAGGTTTGTAACTTAAATGATAAGTTTTTATTACCAATGAAGAATTTGTTGTGGTAGCTTTTGCAGAAAATCATTACAAAGTTAGTGTTGAATAAAAGACCCCTTTCCGTTATCATGTACATGTATATTGGTCTCCTGGCGCTACAGTGTTATAGATTTGTAACAATCTTTGGTTCTGTTGTACCTCTAGTACCCCTGCCAGTTATTTAAGTTTTAAAAACTGTGGAAGTGAAAGGAATTTTAAATATGATTAAGAAAACAGAGCTAAAAATCACTTATTTGTCATTCTGTAACAGTGGAATTGCCCATTCACAATGCATTTCCATTCACACAGATTTCCAATATTCAGGAAGTTTATGAGGCTTTATAGCATTGAAAGTTGAATGATTTGACCTGTTTGTGATTGTAAATTGTTTAAATGTTTCTTGATATTGATGATGTGCAGTTCTTTAGCATGTCACATAATGTACCTGTACATTTTTTTTCACAATTTAACCATTTTTCTTGAAGTAAAGGAAAAATTCTAAAATGTTGCTATTTTTTTCTTCAATTATGGTTATTATTGTCAAATTATTGATTTTTGAAAAGTATTGAAGCTAAAATGTGAATGCTTTGTTGTTCATGTACCGATTTGTGGAAAAGTTGATTTCACTGCTCAAGTTGTGTAATTCTGTTACACACTTTAGTGGACATAGTTCCTAGGATTTTTCTTTCATTTAATTGATGCAATCCTTTTTAATTTCTTGCCTACTAATATGAAGCTGAAAATAAACCAAAATAAAGCTGGATTTTAAGCAATTTTTTTTTTCAAATTTCATTCTTATTTTATTTTTGCCATATTTTCTTTTATTTTACACATAACAAGTTCAAATATTGCTTTACAGATATGTCAAATTATGGTTTATATTCAAGTGCTAGATAGCCTTGATGTTTGCATTAGCATGTAAGAAAAGTTGAGTGAAAAATAATTGAGTTTACCTTGTAACTTTCAGAGATGTAATTCCGTTACAAATTTGTGTAATTCCGTTACAGTGGTCTTTTTTCAAAAAAGTGAATTTGTGAACTTATCATTGTGTTGTTTATGCACCTACTTGTTCCAAAATGAAGTTGGACATTATCAAGATAGAAAAAATACATAAAATCAGTTTCAAAGTGTCTTATATTTCAGAGAAACTCAACTGTAGCAACAAAAAAAACTCCATTCTCTGGTAATTCCGTTACGGACACACATATTGGTCTAGTGTGCAACAACACATGGAAGATATAAAATCATTTCCCTATCATGTTGTAGCCTGGCTGCCTGTGCAACTTATATAAGTATCAAAATTTACTTAAGTCACGAGAATATTGCGCAGGGAATAAAATAATGAGCAAAAGAGATCTCTGATTGTAATTCCGTTATGGTGGAATTGCCCATAGGCCTACTGTACATGTAAACAGATTCAATCATGCTGATGATTTAACAATATTTCTTTAATCTGCAAGGCTTGAACAGCATGTTCTTAAAAATGTACAAACCTCAACCAGTACTCAAGTCTCCTATCTCCTATGTTCCCTCATTAACAAATTTATGGCAATGCTGATGTGCTGGTGTTCTATTTCATTGTAAGACTTTCCTTCATACTTTTATTGGACATACAGGTAGAACGAGGTGATTGTTGTAATTACAGTTCTAAGTTTCTACCTTGTGTTTCTTCAGTATTTATAACATACTTGTAATATTTCTTCTTGGATGTGAACAAAAAACAGTTGGCTGAAACATAAACATAAAAAACAGCTTTGACCCCAAATCATGGTTACAAACATTTCATCATTTCACCAGTCCTCATTACAACAAGATTCTACTAAACATGGTATGAACAGGATTAAACTGATTATACATGTCTAACTCACATCTGTGAATCCTGGTATTCTTTTGGCAAACTCTATGACTTTGACAATAGAGGGCGTCATGATTTCTGTAAGCGGCTTGCCATCCTCTAATTTGTGCTTCTTCGAGTCGGGCTCCTTGGTACAGCTCTGAAGGAAAACAACAAGAATGGCACAGAACAGTTCATAACAATTAAGTATTCATTTAATTAAATCCCTGTTTTGGTTAGCAACACTCCTCATGGCAATTTTATGTTATTCTCAACACAAGTTCTTTCTTTTCACCTTACATGTGGCAGATTACAGACAAAGCAGAAATTGAAATTAAATTGAAATTAAATAAAAATTGTTAACCAAACAACATTATCGTTTACAAATATAACATAAATCGCAGGAAATATGATTTTTTGATGGTTTCATCACAATTTTTCAATTGTTTGTCTGAATGTGTAATGTGTACACCATGTAATAGTGCGTCATCATGAAAACTGGGAAGAACTTTCATGGTAACATCCATTGTCCCCAATTTCAGAAATTCAACATTTCAGAAGTGTGCCTTATTACAATGATGCCTGCATCTGTGGATCTCTAACTGGTGACATCATAGTTCAGACAATAGGCCCAGCTTTGGATGTATCTCAATGTGTTTGAACATCCTTGATTTGGACACAACTTCTTGTTTTCTTTACATTAAAGAAATATAGCAATACAATGAAGGCTTTCTGAAAAGATTGAAAGATTCCTTTCTCATGCTTTCCAGACAGCTTTTGGCTAGAGCATGGTCCTAGGGTAGATGAAATGTTATATTTAAAAAACATTATTCTGCCGGTAAACAATTTGCGGTTGTAATTATCTTGCAGTTATGCTTTCTTGATTCAATCAATATTGTCATGAAGCAATCCATTTTTAACACTTCTGAATTGTCACTTAATATGTATACTAACAAATTTCCCCCCCTGAACTGTCTGACAGATTAAGGCTAGATAACCATGTGGACAGGAGTAGGGGGATGACATAAAAGGATGTGGTATTGTGTGGCCAGGAAATATATGACCTCATTCTGAACAGATAGTGGCACAGAGCAGCCTTGGCCTGAACTGGCCAGTAAAGCTTTGATTCAACTACAAATTTGGTTACTAGCTGCCTTTCACCTGTTCATGCCAGATAGCCAGGATTTTTTTAAAAGGGAGGGGGGGGGGGGGATGCATGATGTAACAGGACCGAACGGATCTTGGCTGGCCGAGACGGCGGTTGAGTAAGCGGGGGGGGGGGGGGGGGGGGGTGATCAATCACCAAGATCAAACACACACCTGCTGACTGGTTGCCATGATTCTATCAGTTAGTATTTAAATGCCCATATATTTAAATATTAGCCCATTTTGGGCAAGAATTTTACTCCAATTTGGATAACATGCAATTGCGATAAAAGTATTGTCATCTCTCCAAACTGTTCATATAGAGTGTTTCATTAGTGTGACACCAATATAATGATTCAATTATCATGCTAATCAATCTTTAGCAGGAGAAATCAATAATTCTTTCCCATCTTATCAGACTTCTTTTTCTTGCCACCTTTCATATTGGACAGTTCTCTCCAGCATCCAATGAAAAGTGGGCTAATATAAAAGGGATGTTAGCATGTAAGTCATTATGCTGTAACATTGTCTCCTAAATTAAGTGGAATATATTGTAAGAATTGTTTAAAATAATGTATGTAAACTCATGCCCAACTGCCACAGGCCAATAGAAAATGGATTTGGTAAAGTACTGTTGGGGAAATATGAAAATGAATGGGCACCAAAATTTGCATAAAATAAAACAGTAAATCAACTTTTCAAAAGGTTTACTTGACTTATACAGCAATATACCTTTTCTTTTTCTGCCATGGATCAAGTCTCTATGGACTGCAGAAGAATTCATCATTAACTTGCATGAACAAATAGTCAAACATTCATTCCAGGAATTATGTTGCTGCTCATTGTTTATGATTGTATTGCTGAAGAGAATGCTCATATCCATCTACATGTAAATGTGGAAATAAAACCATGCAACTTCCAATCAACATAATTATCAGCAAGTTGTTCAGCCATAAATGCCCACAAAACTGAGCCAATAAAAAGTGCATGGGAGTAAACTTTGAAATATTACTATCAAATTCAAGGGAAACTGCCAGCTGGAATGGTTGTGACCAATGTGCATGGTGTTGATAGATTGGGAATGACACACATTAGTATTGCATAAGGTGGTCATGGTCATCAATACACAAGGGAAAGGAGCATGTTGTGCTCATAATTTAAGCGCAGTAGAGAAGTAGCTGCGCTATATAAATGTTCATAGTATTATTATTATTATCCAATCATGCCACAAATACCAAGGCTTAGCCAAAACAACACACATAACCATGCTGGATAATAACAACACACATAACCATGCTGGATAATAACAACACACATAACCATGCTGGATAATAACAACACACATAACCATGCTGGATAATAACGTTTCCTTTTTGTTAGACCTTCTCACATTTCAGTGGCCAGATACCAAATTTGTTTGCCCAAATCAAAGAAAACTATTAAAAGAGGGAGGGGGAGGGGGGCATAAATGTACAAGAAATAAAAATCAAATAAAGTAAACAAAAGAAAGACAAATTAATTATTGGCCATAAAATGTTCTTATTTCCCTGGTGCTATTTGCCTATATTTTCCACCAGCCGTATTCCCAGGCTAGCCCTGCATTAATTGGTGGTCCATGATCAGCAGACCAATTCTAAATTATATCCATGCTAATATGTTTTGTATTAGCAAGTATTGTAGCATCCGTAGCTTTTGCTGGGGTTATGTGGCAGCATGCATGTCAGTGGCATTCCCATACAGGTACACTCACATTCAGTAACACTAACACACTGCAAAATGTTGAGTCTGGGAGAGGCTTCTTTATTGAAAGAGTTTTGTAAAAAGTTGGTTTGGAAGAAATTTGCACATTTTGGCTTTTGGAAGAAATTTTAAAGCAGATGTATTTCATAAGAGTTTGCATAATTCTCGATAATTAGCTGATGCATCTAATGTTCCTGAATTATAAGTGTTCAGTAACAAAGACTATTATACACATAAATGTACGCGTACCTCATTTGTTGAGCTCGGACTCTGTCTGTACATATGGCTGGTCTGTTTGTGCGCAACCAAGATGGCTCGTATCAGACTCTCTTCATGCTCAGTCAGCTTGTTTGTCGCCATCTCTAGTCCAGTCTGCTTCAGTGCCTCCTCACGACTCCTCTTCTCCCGGTTTTCTTGGATGAGCGCCCTCTTAGCCTTGCGTTGGTTCTCATTCAGAACCACTGCATTGATCAAAATCAGCAACAAAACCATTAGCAACTTCATTATCATGGGCAAACCTTTTTTGGTTGTAACACATATATTTTAAGTGTCTTACATGAAATATTTTGTACCAGAAAAGGATTCAAATCTACCAATTGGTTGCATGGTGTTGATAACAATCATTATTCCATGATACTTACTGAGGTAACACTGTTACACTTTTAACCCATTCCGAACAGGACACAGAATTACTCGGGCAATTTTCTCTGTCTAAGACTAGACACAAAACTATTAGGGCCAAGAGAGCGAAGTTAACATGCAATTTTTCAACAAATTTAACTTTTGATCATCCATAAAGGAAAAAGTTTCTACTTTGGAGATAATATATCAAATTCATTAAAGGGGTAGTTTAGTTTTGGTAGAGGGCGAAGAGTGTCGAATTTGAAAGAACATGCAATTTTAATGGCAGAATAAACTTTATTTGGTCAAAATCGACCCAGAAACGGCTAAAATATCAATAAATATATCTGACCTTATAATTATTTGGGGCCCAAATTTTTTTTTTAAATGCTTGCACTTTTTCAAACATTTTCAAAAGCATTTTTTAAATAGTTGTTGATGATCTCTCTATTTAATCGTTATTTCAATAAAACATCACATGCATAATTTTGTATGAAAAATGGTTGAAACCAATGCCTTTTTAGAAAGCGCCCTCTTGTGTTTTAATGGCTCTTTTTGAATGATAATGGGCTTTTTACTTAGTCGTTTGTAATTTTATATACCTTTCGAGCATGGTGGAGTTCTAACTATTAGTTTATAATGTTACTGTCCAGGTTTGGTTACTAAAGTTCAGCCTTACCAAAACTGTACTACCCCTTTAATCAGTTAGTATTTTTGAGTGTATGTTACACATTAAATATGTAGAAATATGGCATTCCAATATATACATTTTGTTTGCACTTCCACCCTTGGTAACTGGTGTGTAAACGGGCCAATCACAAACAAAGCTGTCCAGATGGAATCGCATACTGATTATTGTTATGAAAATTAGCTGCAGCATGCCTAGGTACATGGCGATTATCCTTAATGGAACACAAAATTGGGAGTTACTTAAAGAGACTTAATAACATTGTCCAAATCCTCAAAATCCAATTGGAATTCTAGCGTTTCCCTCATACCTTGGGACAGGTTTCAGTTTGTCAAATTTCCATTTCGTTCAAAAGATATTTATGATTGAGTGTTCGGATATGCCGTGTACAAAGTAACTGCAATGAGTAAGTGAATATTACTTTGCATTTCGCTCATTTCTCAGCCAAATAACATCCAATTAACTTGACATTTTCACACATTACTTTCTGGACATATCCGATCACACTAATACACATGTTATTAACCACGCATCACCTTTTGCACTTGTCAAAGTTACTAGATCCCTTTAACCACAGCAACTCATTTCTGAAAGCAAAATTCAGTTAGGTATCATTGCCATCTAAGTCTAACCAACACTGTTCTGCCAAGTTCTAAGGGCGAGAAGTTCATCATTCTTCATCGGCGTGCATGAATAGGTCATATATATGACCCATGCAGTACAGCCACACCTCCCATAGCAGCCATGGATTTTAGGTTTGACATTGGGTGAGGACAAGAGATTGTGGTTTGAGGAACTTAGGGAAGAACAAGGATGAGAGGCCTTGAAAAACACTGTCCACCAGTGGATGATTTAAAAAGTGTTGTTGTTCATTAAAGGGATAGTTGAGTATTGGTCAAACTTAACTTTAGTAACCAAAACCTGCAAACTAATAGTTATAACTCCACCAAGCTCGAAAAGTATACACAATTACAAACGACAAAGTAAAGCCCCTGTTATCATTAAAAAAGAGCTGTTACAACTCAAGAGTCAAGTCTTCCTAATACGGGACTGAAACTGAATATTTTTTTTGCACGCTAATTGTGCTTAAAATTATACATATGATACGGTACTTACCACCAATTTATTCTCCAATATGTGATCCAACTATCGGTTGGATTAAAATTATGGTTTTTCCCTCCATTCCGCTAAAAATCAGTGATTTATGCGCCTCCTCTACTTCTCTCCGTGTGTTAGCGCGACTCCAAACAGATTTTGAACGAAAAATGATCGCGATGCATGGCCGCCGATGCGAACGGCGCTTGCGATGCGCGGTAAGCATAGGAGGACCTAGAACGCTAGCGCTTCGCGCTAGCATTCTCTAAAAGTGATGTCCGGAAGTCAATCACTTTTATATTATATGAGAGCATTTGAATGGGAATTATTATTATTTCCAATGTTTCTTTACATGGAATTGAAATCAACCAAATCAGTTACAATTAATTGGGGGGGGGGGGGGGGGGGCACTTTGGAAAATACCAATACTCAACGCTCCCTTTAATGTTTTCGGAAATAAATGAAGGTGTTGAGAATAACCAAGCCCACTGATAAGTCAAATGGGTACTGGGAAACAGATTGGTTCACTAATGTATGAACATTTGTGCAACATTGAATGCTCATACATGTATATGTTGTAAGAACCATACACAGTATGACCTTTCATCCAGTGATTTTTTGCGTGTGGGACGTTTCCCATTACTGTCATTTAAAATAAGGGCTAGGGGCAGAATAAAGGATTGTGGTAAGGCTAAGCGTTGGGGTCAAGTTTGGTGTTGGGGACAACGAACTTGCAGGCATTATATGGAATCTTGACCAATCTATCAAATTGAGTGCAAAAAGGGCAGAAATGAACAAAAAGATCTTCATGAAGCTGGGTGATCTCAAAGGCCAAATGAATATGTGTTCCATTATTTTAAATGTAGTTCTTATGACAGAATTCGTCATTCAGTATTTCTTTATTGAGAATAAGAATGCTCAAGGAAACAAAGATTGTAAGAAATACAAGGCTGTAAGACATTACAGGAATAGAAACTACAATGTAGATGGCTGCTTCTTTATAACAGACTTAAAAAACAGCATTTGTGATGATTCCCCACTTGGCCTCCTCTGATCTTTCAAGCAATGCAATAATTCAGCATCAACGTATTTGGGGTTTTGAAAAAACAGTTCACTTTGCATTAATCAATGAAGCGCGATAATGGGCAGGGGGGGACGGTGATAGCAAGATGTATGAAGCCGCATCACCTTAATGACAAAAGAAGCTCAATTGTTGCTTCTTTATATTTGGACAATTCAGCAGTGACAGAAGCTGTGTGACCTTATGGAGAAAAGCAATTATATTTTGTTTGTGGTACTTCAGATAAAATGTTGCTGTGGATGTGTCCCCACTTGACATACTTTCTTTGACATCCGCAGAAAGGATGTTGATTATGCTGCTGGCTTCAGAAGCCATACATTGCCAGTTATATCTACTGTTCATGCATGGCAAACAATCCAACCCTTCCATTACTAGCTACAAATATACTACATCTGGGTGTGTGAACAGTTTTGTCATGTATTCCACTTTGACTAACAGTTTAGCCATCATCACTACAAATACAAATGTCAAGACTAGTCTATGTAAGATACATTCAGTACCATGAGAAGGGGGAGGGGGCTGGAGGGAAGGGGTATACAGTATAAGTCCAAATATACTTTCCACATTACTGCAGTAATCGTTAGGGTGGAAAGTTTATTTTGACCAATACTGCGTATATATTATAATAAATATTGTATGTTCACCAAAAATTGCTCGGATTAGGAGGTAATATATTTACCAGCCTTTGTATACGACATGCACAAGGAAACGGTTTTAAGTGCTTAGAGATGATTATCAATCATATTAGGCGCTATATACAAATTGAAGACATTCTTATTATTTATCTTGCGATTAACACACATAATTAAGAGTGGGTCCTTTCATTCATGATGCATGTTTGAAAATATCTATGCACGCTGTTATTCCCTCCACAATTGTATTGTTTTTTCATTATCTGTTACTATAAGTATCATAATGCAAGGATCGGTTGTATCGGATTGACATGTGCTAAAAGTCCCTTTCGTCTTATGATTACTGTGGGGATAGTGACGTTTTAAAGAATTTTCGGAGGTTGTTGTGTTGCCTTAATCATGATCGCCTTTCTCTGACAAACAACCCATGGATTTCAGCGGGTACTGCTAGTCTTAGATAATAATAAAGAAAAGAATGTGGAGTAAACTTACAGTCTGGTGCCATCCCTACAGCAAGGCATTTCTTGTAGCGGCATTGCTGGCACTGGTTCCTGGTTGTCTTGTCTATCACACACTCCTCGTTCCACTTGCAGTAGTAGCTCAGCTTCTTTTGTATCGTCCGACGGAAGAAGCCCTGTCATAGCACCAGAACAAACAAAATTAGGTATCCAGGGCAACTCAATCTGCTTGGCAAATTTCTCTCGTTTGTAGATGAAATTTACGCATAAGGAATTTTGTTCATGTAGTTATACAAAAAATGGACATTTATGAAACTTTACTTTAGTCTTTACATACATTTTTATTTGCCTAGGGCAATGGGGCAAGTCCTGCATATAGATTATTAGATTATTGGATTTAAAACCAACAAACATGTCTAAAATATATTTGCTTACTTGAATAATTATTCTTGATAAATCTCGTTCAGCATTATGCAAGGACCTGGTGTGATTTCCAGCAGCTGTTAGAAGCATGTTGGATACTACTGCCAGAAGACCATACTTTCACTGAACTTAATAGAAAAAAGTGTGTAACTATTATGATTAGATGTTCTCCTTATTTGGACTGAGAGGATTTAGTATTGCAACTGTCCCTTTAAGCATATATTTGTTGATGTGTGCAAAAACTGTCCTACGATCGAAAAAATGTGTATTTCTGTGATCTCATACTTTGTATGTCCAATGAGTGATGTCTGAAAATTGCATGGTAAATTGAATGTCATATGACTGAGTAATGAGCAAATGCAAAGTGTTTGCTAACTCATTGAAATAACTTTGAAAGTCTTCCAAAGAGATTTTCAGAAAACTTCAGTAAAAAATATCTTGATAACAAACAAGAGATTTGGAAAAACAAAACCTGTTCCATAAGTTTTGTGGATTTTGAAATGTTACTAAAAGACTTAAAGGGGTATTCCGGGCCTGATAAAACCATTCGTTATTTGAATAAGCAGAATAAGAGGCATAATTGGTGAAAATTTGTTCAAAATTGGACAAGAAACACAGGAGTTATACCTATTTGAACATCATGTAGTAATGAGCGATCGTTTCAAAATTGCCGCCATCTGCAACATCATTGACGAGCAACTCGCCATGGCTTTAGTACATGAAAATACACTTATTTCTCATTTTCGTTGCTAAAAAATAAATTTTCTCTGCTTGTTTTCTCGAATTCATAGAAGAATATCGATGGGCCAACCTCTTTGGAATTTGTAAGCTAATAAATTTGCTTTGTTATTAAGAAAATTTAAATTTTATAAAATTTCCATGTAGAAGTCAAAATGGCTGCAGCTCGCAAGTGACGTCACGATCGATAGCAATTGCGAACGATACTAAAAATCGGAGCAAAGTTCATCCTGTCATAACTTTTTTATTGCTCTACCGTTTTGGCTCAGATTTTCGATCATGATTCTTCATATTCACTTCATCTTATAGCAAACATCACATTTCTGGGGTGGAATTCCCCTTTAAGTCTCCATGGTCTAAACAGTGCATAATCTTCAAGCCTCAAGCAGTACTTTTTCAGAAGAAGAAGAAATCAGAATTTGTAGTGGTTTTCTTACCTTGCAACCCTCGCATGTCATACATCTGTAGTGATACCCTGTCGCAGCGTCCCCACACACAACACACGGCTCAGGACCGTTGGAGAGATCCATATAACTGGGGATGTATGGCGCCTCTGAAGAAACAATAAGACAAAAGGACATTTGTTAATAATTCAGAAGGGCTTTTATCTCCTCTTCCTGCATGTGATAGTATATAATCGGGTGCGGTTCGTTATTCCGAAGGTTCGATATTCCGAAGGTTCGTTATTCCGAAGGTTCGTTATTCCGAAGGTTCGTTATTCCGAACACGCAAATTTCCTATACCTGAGTGTTCGTTAATCCGAAAATGATATAGGGTTCATTAATCTGAACATTTGTTGCATTATTCCGTTAAAAAGGTTTTTTTTTTCTTCCTTTAGGTGCACTTGTACCTGATTTGTGCAAATCCGTCTGGGCCCAGTATATAAAATAACCATGATGACTAAGGCTTATTATTAAGTACACATTTTTAGGTTACAAATAAGTCTCAGAAGATTGGTGGCCTTTAAAAATAGGAATCAAAATCATCTGCCATGTTGATAAAAAAGAGATGCCAATTTTCGAAATGGCCATCCCAATCTTGAAAAAGGCTGCCTACCATCTTGGATCAGCCATTTAAACAAAATTACCCTCATTCTCCTTTTTTTCAAAAAGTAAGGATGCAAAACATTTTTGTTTGTTTGGCCTAAACAAAAAACATCATTTAAGATACATGGAAACACCCACACATACTCATATACTGTTCCATGAAAGGGGTTCTTGGAAATCAGTTTGACTAGATAGTTTGACTAGATAGACGGCGCTTTACAAATGCTGGACAAGTAAGTAAGTAAGTAAATCCAATTTGGCTGAGCTGCAAGAATGACACCACTAAGAAAATAAAGAGTTCCTGTTCTCTTGATCTACACAAATTTAAATAAAAACTACATGGTGCCTGAAACCTTCCCAACTTCAACTTCAAACTTGACCTTGAACACTAATCATAAGCCAAAACCTAATCCCTAACAGTTTATCCTAAGCATCTAACAGCGTGTTCACACACATAAAATTTTCATCCCGAAATCATGACTAAAGAATCAAGACTAACGAAACGTCGTATAAAGAATCATGATTAACGAAACTAACGAACGTTCACACACACAAAAACAGCTGGCATTCAGCTGCATGAAACATTGTATAAGTGGGCAGATTGCTACTGCGCAGTGCGCTGTCTTTTTTCTGTCTGCTGTCACGTTAAGCCACGCCCAGTTATACGAGTGTCATAGCAAATCATGATTAGCGAATCGACCGGGCGTTCACACACAAAACGAGCATGATTCTTTAGTCAGCTCTCGTACAAAACAATGCTCAAACCCCCGTTTTGTTAATCATGATTCTTTATACAACGTTTTGTTAGTGAGCATTCAGACACACAATTTCCGACAATTTTCAGTCGTATAGCTAGTCGAGAGCTGACTAAAGAATCAGCTCCTGACTAGCTATACGATGAAATTTTTGTGTGTGAACACGGGGTTTAATACAGATATTATGTCCTGAATATTGTTAGTCCTGGGCACCGTTGCAGAAAGAGATACAATCGATTGTAAGTTGCAATTAAGCGTAAGTCAGATCACGTGTTCTAGATGCGCAAATCTGATTGGTTGAAACGCGTAAATTGTCTGACTTACGATCAATCGTAACTTACAATCGATTGTATCTCTTTCTGCAACGGGGCCCTAGTGTAGACCAAGCTGGGCTTTACCAACTACCAAGGAAAGAGCCCCTACTGACCATTTCAAGGATGTTGTGACAGAATGTGGAGGTACCCTGACATAGAAACCCCTTGCCCTGACACTGACCAGCAACTACAGCATGGAACTACAATCAACATACAAACAAGTACACATATCACATTAGCCTTCATACACAACCTATGTTTCAATTTTTTCTAGAAATTTGATAAATCATAAAACTGCTAATATTCTGTCTGTTGTGGGAACTTCTATGACGATTTGGTGGGTCCTTTAGCAAGAAACTCGATGTGTTATACTGCCACATTTTATAACAATAGTTTCTAAGAAATATATAAGAGCAAAAGTACCTTTGTCCATATCCACGAAACAAACTTAGAACTCTAGTAGTTCTCTCATACCTAGTTCAATTTGTATTACCAATAGAAGCATGGAACAGGTTTTGTTTTTATCAAATTTCCCTTTCCTCAAAAAGATATTTATGATTGCAGTGTTTATGTTTGCATTTTTAATTATCTACTGGAAAGTTATAACTGAACAAAGTCAATACAATGATTTAGCGAATATCACTTTGCATTTTCACTATTTAATTGGCCATATAACATCCACTTAGCGTACAATTTTCATGCAATACTTAGTGGAGATATCAGATCACAAACATACACATTTTATCAACCATTCATCACATGTCAACAAAGTTACTAGATCCTTTAAAGGACAATGAAACTCAGACAATTCATAAGACACTAAACAGGATGAATGTAGTCTCTGAAAATATGAGCACGAGCGGTCAAGAAATGTGACAACTATGGCTCTTTGGAAACAGCCATTATTTTATATTTAGTTCACTCAGGATTGCCTGACCAGTATGCACCGTAACCAAGTAACCCAACCAAAACTGATATTGGCAAAGTCTGGTAATAAACATATTACTAGTCACATAAACACATGCATCAGGGCTAGGTAATGTATGGAGAGGTATAATTGAGAGAGGTGGGAGGACTGAACTCACTGTGGCTGCACAAAGCACAGTACATGTATATTATGAGTGTGCTATACAGATGTCAGCCATTTGGCATCTGGTGCAGGGTCAGCTTGTTATGTAATGTTACATAATCATGTCCATTAGACCTGGAAGGGACAGTTCCTGAGTTCAGATCAGATTATTCAACATCTGAGCTATGAAAAAGGGTTAAGGCCCATTAGGACAACACAGGAAATGTCATACAAAATATGTCAAATGACCAAACTAGCCATTGCTGCATTAAACTATAACAAGTGAATTACATGACATACTTATGACGCTAGGGTTAGGGCAGGGTTAGGGTGACATGTGGCATTACATAATAATGGCTATTACGACTCAAAGGTAGATTATTCGGCCGAGATCACTGGAAAATGTAACACAAAACTGCACCAAAGAACAAAGGAGAAAAAAAGAAAATGGTGTAACCAAAGGCATTTTGGGTGGATAATTTCTTAGTTATCAGCTCGTATCTTTCCTGGAAATACTAATTATGTTTCTTCGTGTCCACTGCATGAATTGCCTGAGGTCAAATGATTGGCACTATGCCAAACCAGCTTAGAAATCATAACACAACACAAACATGCACATGCTCACATGAAACAAGCACTCATTCAGCACAGTAGTTCAATATCCTGCTCTCTGCCCACACAACATTTAACAGAAAAACAAAACAGATGTCAAATGAGTTAGGACAAATTGCAGTAAAATGTTAATAGCATAACTGCATTTCTAAGAAAACAATATTGTACAAATATAAGATACATGCAGAAGAACAGGGGAATATCTTGTAACTTTTACCACTTTCATATTCTATCGGTATAAATCCGATGAAAGTACCAATTTTCTCCTCTTTCTATCAGATCTTTCTCATCTCGACCATTTACATTGAGCACTCAGACTAATATGAAAAGGGTATTTGTTGACATCTACTGGCAAAAATGGCAAATGGTTTATGAAATGTGTATAAATATATCTGTGATCTGATATGTCCACTGAGCGATGTGTGAACATTCCATGGTCAATGAGTGTCATATGACTGAGTAGTGAACACTAATTCAAAGTGATATTTATTCACCAACTCATTGCAATCACTTTTTTACACAGTTATAATTATCCACTAGAGAATGATAAATCTGAACACTTCAATCATGCATATCTTTATAACAAGAAGTTAAATTTGGAAAACTGAAAGCTGTTCTTGTGTTCCATCCTTCTTTTGGTAAAACAAATACAATGAGGCATGTGGGAAATGCTAGAGTTTCAAATAAGTTTTGAGGATTTTGACAATGTTAATAGTAACTGTGTCAAGATGTAAGAGAAAATCAAACTTGGGAACAAACACAAACAGCAAACAATCAAGATTTCTTCCGGCTTTGTTGGATTCATTTGATGATACATTTAATGTAACTCATTCTTGAAATCATAAAAAAATGTGTAAAACATGACCTACAATGTAATGCCTTACAACGTGCAAGAACAGTCCCACCAACACACTTTTTGTTAACTGGCCTCAATCATACATAGCAAGAAAGCAAATACATGTAGAGGAGTAGAGAACCTTCATTCAATAAACTCTCCATTACATAAATAGCTCACACACTGACTGTATTCCTAGGAAATCCTATCAAAATGACCCACAGCTACAGATGGCAAGTCCTGGAATCTGAGAGGAATGACCTGCATCAATTAGTGATTTCAGAGAAGGAAATCTGTGACTCATCAAAACATTTGTGTCTTATCAACCACATCTTCATTTTCCATAATAAAAAATAGCTTTAAAATAAGCTGGGGGGGGGGTGGGATCATATTTAAAGGTAAACAGAAGTAACGACTATTTTCTGATTTGTGTGCATGTTTTGGTTGGTTAAGAATCCATGTTCAATAGATAACATTGATAGTGCCTTTTTAACATGACTCTCCTTAATCCATGTCCAATAGATAACATTGATAGTGCTTTTTTAACATGACTCTCCTCACTCATTCTTGTTCATTTAGGAGAAAGTTTGTTATCTTTAGTTCCAGTGCTGCCTCTCTTAAAAACACATTTAACTGTCTTTTGTCACATACAATTCTGTAGAGTATGCTAAACAAAGTTATTTAAATTTGGCATGTCACACAAAGGAATCACACACTACAAATACTGCAAACAGTGGGCTAAAAGAATTGTGCCCAGACTTTGGCTGGCCATTCAAGAGGATAAAGTGGGATGGTATTTAAAGGGCAATGAAACTATGGCTTTCGGCTATTATTATCGTTTAGAGGGTGAACAGACATTTTATTTGATACATAACTTGGCAATTTTGGCCTCCTGGATCCCATGAAATCCTTACGTGAACATACCCACATACCCACATGAATAGTGGTAAACCCGAGTTTTCACATATTTCTCCCAAAGCAGAAATCTGAGTCGGAGTTATGTTATATATAATAAAAAGGCATATTACGATATATCAAGTAGGATAAACTCTATTCTTGAGTTGCATTGCCCTTTAACTTATTTAATTGAATTATTATTCCTCGCCATAAATATCCCTAAGTGAATAATTGTTGAAATGCGATAGAAACGAATTCTATGAAATTACCTAAAATTAATATGCATTCTTGTCTAGAATAACCTAACAGGCAATATGAGTGGACTTAAGATTGTGTCCATTTGTAATGAGACATCGTCTGCTAAAACTCGTTCCCTCCGTGACTTGACTGACATCATGGAAACATTGTCATTATTTCAGTTCAAGGAGCATTTGTTTTCAATTCTTGTCATGAGGTTTATATTGCTTTTGTACTAGGATCTTAGATATGTAAGGGACTTGAGACTTTGATTTTATTCATCTTTTAGTCCCTTGCTCACGAGCCCTGGGATGCATATTTTTTCTATTTTGTAATTTTAAGTGAATTTCACTTGTTAGAATCAGCAACAAAATATAATTGATTATTGAACAATATACATAAATGATAAACTTAACAAAAATTAACAAATCTGATACTCACTTTTATTATCTGGTTCATCTCCTGTATAGCAAGAAAGAAGAAATGAAAAGTATACAAAGTATAATTCACCAGGGTGTATTATTGCTATTATAAAATAAATAATATTCAGTTTTGAAAAATAATGTTATTTCTCCAGATCACATTGAATTTTGTATTTTCAAGTCCAATTTTTTTCTTCAAATGTTAACATTATATGTTATTGCATTTCAAACAGTTGTGATGTGAATTGAAATAATAACATGTGAAGGGAACTCATTTATTAGGGAACAAATAAACATTTGCACATAAATATGATGAAACAGCCCATACAATGTACATGCACATAAAGATGCATGTTTTCCACTCCCTGAGAAGCATTCTCACCAGGCTACTTCATGCAGGTAGCATATTATGTATTATATTCCACATACTAAGAATCTTGCTCTACGATTGGTCAAAAGTTAATCACGTGATGAAACATAGTTTCGCCCATCATTGATGGAAGAAAAGTTTGTTACACTGTGTACTATCTTAGGTGAAAGTGCGTTGCACTCACTACTATCTTTGGTGAAAGTGCGTTGCACTGTGTACTATCTCAATTGTTCGCGCGCAGAAAGGTAGCGCGCTGGTGCGCAACGTTTAAGCGCGGCTACGCTTAATAGACAATGGTATAAGCGTCTTTGACTTTTAATCATAAATCTTGTTCATGTGCAGGATTGACGAAATTTAAATAAAAGACTCGATCAATTGCTCAATATTCCAAACATTTTAGCACTTTGTGTTAGTTATAGGTCGTTTGTGATCAAAATAATTGATGTGGAATCCAAAGCAAATAATCACCTTTTGGTTTCAGGCGATGGCAAACTATCACTTACTCGGCGATCTGAATGTATACGCTATCTTTCTTCAGCTTCGCTTCAGAAAGATAGCTACATCCAGATCGCCTCGGAAGTGATAGTTTGTCCCATCACCTTCACCAACGGTAATTATTTGCTTAATATTCATATTGTAATTAGTGCATTGCCTACTTGAACTGGGTGCACTATTAACTCCAGATGGGAATGTCACCCAATGCCTCTTACCATCCATTCTCTTACACTCATCATGCCATGCGCAAAACCTGTTCCGTCGCAAAAGTATTTGGGCTTTGATCTATGGAGAATACATGTTGTAGCAAAAATCAGTCCGTTCTGAACAGCAACAGGTTTACACAGGAACCGCCAGTAGTATGATATGCGCTACGGCTTATGACCCAGTCACACCTCCCAGTTAAGTCTTGCTGTGAGTCTGAGAGCCATGTAATGGTATTTCGTGTGAAATGCAATGAAACGTGGCAATTCTGTGGCAATTACAGCATCTTTGTGACAATAAGTGGCAGTTACTGGGCCTATCGGCAATTAACGGGACACCTCACCGGTTCCCCTCGACTCTACGTCCTGACTGATGGACCCTGTCGAGTACCCAAGTAGAAGTAGAAGTAGAAGTATTGGGAAGGCAGAACAGAAATTTTAAAATGTTCAAAATGCAAACATGTAAAATAAGCCCAGTCAACTGACTAGCTTTTGTTAGTTACTGGATCTAGAGGCCGAGGCTCTGATTTGGCTATTCAGTGACTTTACTACAGTAAGGCCCTTGCATATGGGGTGTTTACTGCACTGCACAATAATACCTTTTGCTTTGCGTAGCCTTTAGAGCAATGCTTTACAGGGAGGTGTGACTGTGCCTTTACATAGTGACAAGTTGACAACAACACGCCCACCCACTGCTTACTCGGCATGATTACATAACACAGGATGTTGCATATTGAGGTCAAACACAGGCTGTGTGATACATGCCTCATGGTGTATTATGAGTCATTTCATTCTTCATTAAATTATTATAATTAGTTCACAATGTCCAGGTAAATTACTAGTAAATAGTAGTAGTTTTTTTAGCAATAAAGCAACATAATCAATTTCATGTTAGAAAGGGGACCGACCACCAGGCAAAGAACCATATATGTTTTCATACCGTTGATCAAATAGATGCTCAAAACTTTGCAAAGGGTTGTGTAATTCATAAACAATACAATTAATTCCCCTCACTAACGGAACCATCATTATCTGATGGTTCGATACAATGCGCCCAAGTCTATTCACGCGTACGTTTGATAGAATCCCGGACAATTCGTTCACCCTGGTACATGCAGGCCCATGAACGAATGCTTTAGAATGGTGAGGCGTTTTCTAATTATATAAAAAAAATTCTGGAAATGGAAAGATATTTGTCTGAACTTGTTGGTGGAATGGACTACTAAAGATGTTACCTTTCACTTATAAGAATATTATTTTTGGGTGGTGGGTAGTGGGTACCCTTTAAAGGGGACCACCAGGCAAAGATCAACACATAAAATGTTTTGGTACCGTTTTGTGATATCAAATAGATACACAACATTTTGCAAAGGTTTACTTGTAATTCATAAACAAAGCAATTCATTTCCACCACTACTATTTCCTGATTCCTGGTTTGCGAGTGCGCCAATGCTATTCATGCGTACGTTTGGAGACAATGGAATCCCGGTGATTCGTTCGCTCTGCACAAATCAGACCGTGCTTTAGAATGGTGATGCGTTTCCGATTATATATTTTTTCTGGAAACTTGTTGATGGAATGGAATTCTAAAGATGTTACCTTTCATTTATAAGAATATTATTTTTGGGTGGTGGTACCCTTTAAAGTGATCCCTGTAAAGTGTCAGATATTGCACAAAATGATATTTGAGACTTCAATCCTACATCAATATCATTGTAAAATACAATTGAAAGATTTGTGAAAGTTTGAAAAAAAACGACCGTTTACCTAGTGAAAAAAACGAATATTGAGTTCATATTTTATCACCGAATACAGATGGCCTGCCGTAGATTTGTTGCAGTAAGAATCGTCCGTTTGACGATATCCGCACCTGTGTATACAGACGGTACAGAATTTGCGCGTGCTCGGCTCAACAGTCGGGTACATCGATCGCGTGGCGCACCGACCGGACGTGTTCAGCTACGGCAATTGTACTTTTTACCAAAAGCGTTGGGCAACGCTTTTGAGCTGATGATTTTCAATGATAATTATCTTTATATTAAAGGGACATTTGAAAAAATCTCACCCTATTTTATTCTTCTCTTACCATGAGATAAACAACGCGGCAGAAGAGAAACGAGGAAGCTCCAAGTAATTTTCGTGGAGTTAGACACTTTACTTGGATCACTTTAAGCTAAATAGCAGTATTGGGAAACATCACACACATAAATATTGCATGAATGTTTTAATCAGCAACCAAGTGAAAGAATAACATAACTTGTTCATTAATGCAAATTGTTCAACAAAAACTGCTTAAAAACCTTTAAAGGGGAATTCCACCCCAGAAATGTGATGTTTGCTATCAAATGAAGTGAATATGAAGAATCATGATCGAAAATCTGAGCCAAAACGGTAGAGCAATACAAAAGTTATGACAGGATGAACTTTGCTCTGATTTTTAGTATCGTTCGCAATTGCTATCGATCGTGACGTCACTTGCGAGCTGCAGCCATTTTGACTTCTACATGGAAATAAAAAAAATTAAAAAATTCTTAATAACAAAGCAAATTTATGAGCTTACAAATTCCAAAGAGGTTGGCCCATCGATATTATTCTATGAATTCGTGAAAACAAGCAGAGAAAAATTAATTTTTAGCAACGAAAATGAGAAATAAGTGTATTTTCATGTACGAAAGGCATGGCGAGTTGCTCATCAATGATGTTGCATATGGCGGCAATTTTAAAACGATCGCTCATTACTACATAATGTTCAAATAGGTATAACTCCCGTGTTTCTTGTCCGATTTTGATCAAATTTTCACTAATTATGCCTCTTATTCTGCTTATTCAAATAACGAATGGTTTTATCAGGCCCGGACTACCCCTTTAAAACAAGCCATGTTCATTTCATGTCATGAATAAATTTTGATTTATTAATGACTGCTCATTTGGTCATGAGACAGTATACAAATGATGCACAGGCATGAGTGGATCGGTAAGAATTGGATGAATTTAGACCATTTCCAAAGTTAAAAGAGTGCATACAATTCTTACCGATCCACGAAATATGCCTGTGCAGCATTTTTAAAATAAAATGGGCGCGAACAAATGTGAAAATCAGACTTTTTCCCAGTGATGGCTAAATTGGCTAAATTTACCGACCCATGGCCTAAAAAGTACCGACCCATGGCTGTAAAAGTACCGACCCATGGCTTCAAAAGTACCGACCCATGGCTGCAAAAGTACCGACCCATGGCTGGGGGGAAAAAAAATTTGATTTTCACTTTTTTTTTTTTTTTAAATGATATAAATTTTTAAAATTAAAAATTTTGTTTATAAAATAATATAATTTTGTATTTGTTTAATTTTTTTTAAATGATATAAAAAAAATTTATATCAATTTTAATTTTTTTTTTTTTTTTTAAATGATATCAATTTTATTTATTTATTTATTTTTTTTTTTCGATCCAAGAAATATGCCTGTGCAGCATTTGTTTTATAAAATGAGCGCAAAAAAATGAAAATCAAGCTAAAGTGGGCCATGCATCGGTAAAAAACTTTTACACGCTAATTGACCAATCAGAATGCAGGGATTCTTCTACCCATTTTATAATATATATGTACAAATTGCTGAACCATGAACCAATTTTGGTGGCCAGATCAGGCCACCAAAATCTATCTTTTTCAATTTGTGTGGCCCAACAAATTTTCTGTGGTACAATAGGCCACTGCTCATGTGGAGCCTTGAATAAGTTGCTAGATAATTGTCTTATATGAAGAAAAAACTAGATGGATCTTCGACTGCGTGCAGTCGAAAATTATGCCTCCGCTATCATGCGATTTCAATATCAAGCCCAAATTAACGTGCACTGCATTAATTTGTTGTTTATTTTTCATATATTTTGACCTGTGACCTTGACCATATGACCCCAAACTTTGATGGCTACATTGGCTCCCTAAGAAACATTCAGGTACCAAGTTAGATTGAAATCTGACATTCCGTTCTTGAAATGTTGCCATTACAAGCCATTTTTACATATATATTGAGCCCTGTGACCTTGACCTTTGACCTCATGACCCCCAAAATATAATCTGATCATTGCCACCCCGAGTACACATACCAAGTTTGAAATTGATCCGTCAACCGGTTCTTGAGATATCGCGAGAACGAGGCATTTTTGCACAGTATATATCGAGTCCTGTGACCTTGACCTTTGACCTCATGAACCCCAAAATCTAATCAGATCATTGTCACCCCAATATATACACTCAAGCCAAGTTTTAAATTGATCCGTCAACCGGTTCTTGAGAAATCGCGAGAACGAGGCATTTTTGCATATATATTGAGTCCTGTGACCTTCACCTTTGACCTCATGACCCCTAAAATCTATTCAGATCATTGTCACCCCAATATGTGCACTCATTCATACCAAGTTTGAAATTGATCAGTCAACCGGTTCTTGAGATATCGCGAGAACGAAAACGGGACGGACGGATGGACGGACGGACGGATGGACGGACGGCGGAGGCATAAAAACACTAGGTATTTTAGAGCTAGTATAGGACATGAAAATATATTTTAGTGGAGTTATTTTTTATTTTCTGAGCTCAACTTAAAGGTACTTAGTAACATTGTCCAAATCCTCAAAATAAAATTGTAATTCTACCGGTTCCCTCATACCTTGTTGTATTCGTATTACCAATAAAATCATGGGACAGGTTTCGGTTTTTCAAATTTCCCTTTCGTTACAAAGATATGTACGATCAAAGTATTCAAGATAAGAAAAACTTCCCCAGAGTTTTTCTTACCGTGTACAAAGTGAGTGCAGTGAGTTAGTGACTATCACTTTGCATTTTCGCTCATTACTTGGCCATGCAGTGTCCATTTGACAATACCCTGTGGACATATGAGATAACAACAATATACATTGCATCAACCATTCATCACTTTTTGCACATGTCAACAAAGTTACTAGATCCCTTTAATAACCGATCGCCGAGACCTTTGTTGTATAATGTGCTTGTACTTTATAAAAATGTATAATAATTCCAGGTGGCCATCGGCACCCAGGGCGAAATAAACTTACCACCCTAAGGTTTGTCTGCAGTAATCCCTATTCAATTTGTACACATCAATAGGGATTACTGCGGTAAAGCCAGTAATGTGGTTAGTTTATTTTTACTCCTGGATACTGTATACAAATTTGTAGGATTAATAAATTGTATTACATTTCATATTGGTGATATGGCAAATAGAAGTCCATGACTGCAACTTTTATTCAAATAACTTTACAGGTGGATATTTCAGCTATTTAAAGGGGTAGTTTAGTTTTGGTAGAGAGGGCGCTGCACATCACAATTTTGTTGTGAGGTAATGACAAACTGAGTGTCGAATTTGAGAGAACATGCAATTTTAATGGCAGAATAAACTTTATTTGGTCAAAATCGGTCCAGAAACGGCTGAAATATCAATAAATATATCTGATCTTATAATTATTTGGGGCCCAAATAATTAAATTAATTTTTCAAAAAATTACAAAAAATGCATACACTTTTTCAAAAATGTTCAAAAGCGTTTTTTAATTAGTTGTTGATGATCTCTCTATTTAATCGTGATTTCAATAAAAACATCACATGCATAATTTTGTATGAAAAATGGTTAAAACCAATGCCTTTTTAGAGAGCGCCCTCTTGTGTTTTAATGGCTCTTTTTGAATGATAATGGGATTTTTACTTAGTCGTTTGTAATTTTGTATACCTTTCGAGCATGGTGGAGTTATAACTATTAGTTTATGTTACTGTCCAGGTTTGGTTACTATAATTCAGCCTTACCAAAACTGTACTACCCCTTTAAGAATGAGTTTTAATCAGCAAACATTTCTCTGCCTCTCATTCCCACTACTAGAATACTTGTTGAAGCACCATCTAAATTCAAACTTTTAAGCTCTTTAAAGGGGTAGTTCAGTTTTGGTAATAGAGGGCGCTGCACAAAATAATTTTGTTGTGAGATAATGAAAAACTGAGTGTCAAATTCAAAAGAGCATACAATTTTAATGACAGAATATAAAAAATTAACTTTATTTGATCAAAATGGGTTCAGAAACGGCTGAAATACCAATAAATATATCTGATCGGAATAAATCTGGGGCCCAGATTTATTTGATGATTTTCTTTTTTTTTTAAAGCTTACACTTTTTCAAAAAATTTCAAAAGAGGTTTTTAAATGTGTTGATCTCTCTATTTAATCATTATTTCAACAAAACATCACATGCATAATTTTGTATGAAAAATGGTTGAAACCAATGTTTTTTTACAGAACGCCCTCTTGTGTTTTAATGGCTCTTTTTAAAATGATAACAGGCTTTTTTACTTAGACGTTTGTAATTTTGTATACCTTTCGAGCATGGTGGAGTTAAAACTATCAGTTTGTAATATTATATTGCAGGTTTTGGTTACTAAAGTTCAGCCTTACCAAAACTGTACTACCCCATTAAGCTCAACTGAATCCTTGCATTTCCATCTTACTAAGAAATTGCCACAATTATCTGTATTTTTTGTAGATCAACAGAAGAAAATGAAAGCCACATCATAGGCTTCATTCATTTATATAGCAATTATCAAATATAAATGTGTAAATTGCAAGCAACAGAGGGGATATTAATAGGTTGGGCACAATCATTACATGATTCAACATACACCCAACCCCTGGCATTGTCCATTGGCCAAGTAATTGGCCCTTTCTTTCCTTGTTCTATTGTCACATGTAATGCATCTTGTGTGTCCACAAGGTATTTGAACCTTTTCTAGGCTTGTTATAAGATTAGTGCCAAATTGAATGAATAATTTATTTTATTTAAAATGAGTATGCACAATTCTAAATATGACACTCACATGACATGCTAGCATTTGGATTTTACTAATTAATACAAAATAAACACAAACAAATTTGAAGAAATCCTGTTTTCAGTGGACTTAATTTGTTTGTAAACTGATACATATTTTTAAATTATTCATGCAAAGTCTGAAAGAACAAATACAGTGTTTGTATTTTGTTTTTTTAATCTTGGTTATTTGTTTTATTCTTCAGTTGGGCATTTCCATGGTAACTCGCATTACACTTTATGGTACATTGACTACTTTAATGTGCTGTAACTCCATTATTGTATGGAACTGTAGGCTGATTTTATCACCAATGATTAATTAGATGTGCACTAACTAGACAACACAAAAAAGACTGACAGAGCTATATGTAGGAACCTTTGAGGAAGAATCCTGTTCGTTAACTCGCGTTACAAAAAAAAAGACATGGACAAAATTTAGTAAACCTAGAATGTGAAAAGCACCATCTAAAATGTAATCCTGGTCAAATATTGTATGTGCTAATTTGACATGTGTCCTATGAGTTAGTACTGAAACAATTTCCAAACTATTTGGGAAAAAATTATAGGATGCAGAAACATCGGTAACTCGCGTTACAGTTTGTCCGGAGGTTTTGATTCATTAAAATATATACTTTAGAGCACTCAAAAGACTGAAATTTGTATCTGAAAAAGTACTGATTCAGTCATCCAATTTGGTGCCTTAAATAATGAAAATACCAGAAAATATTGAAAATGAAGATTTTCCTGAAATTTGCACAGGGTAGTCCCATGTGTGTAGTTTTGTGTATGGTTTTTGTTTCTCCTATAAGGAAACACCTGAACATTTAAAAAATCATGTGGAATGAAAGATATAATTATAGGATCATGATTTATGAAAAAATAAATAAGATTTGAAATAGACTAATAGAGCCAATTGTTTTTTCCAGTTCATGTCCACTTTCCCATGGAAATGCCCAGTTTTGCTAAATTGTAAAAAGCAAAAGAACCACAATCTGCATGGTGACTGAAACTAAGTAAGGGATGCCAGCTGGTGCAAGCCATTATATAGTTTCTGTTGACAGTTTATGTCAACTGTGTATAATGTTATTGCATTCAGTAAACAAATATCAATTTGCATATGATTTTCAATCATTACTTTGTCAATGATATTACATTCTTTTTCACACATCATCATCAGTCAGTGTCCATACCAGAGCACAGAAATACAGATTTTACCTCATAATTTTGTGAATAATTGTCAATATTTAAACTAAATACTAGATCCTGTTATTTTGAGTGATAATTCATTTTGCTAGTCCTTTGCATTCTACGTATACATGTACAAGCTTCCGAATTACTCACAATGACTACCGTAAAACTCCGTGTATAAGACGCAGTTTTTTTCCGTCGGAAAATTTTCAAAGTGGGGGGTGCGTCTTATACACAGGTACAGCCAAAACAAAACAAAAACATTTTTTTTTTTTTTTTTTTTTTTTGTAGAAATTTTTTTGGGGACACCCTGTAGTCATGTTTAATGCATATTACACTGGTCTAGGGCATGACAAGAGCTTGATATAAGGGGGAACATTTATCAAAATATACCTTTTTCCTACATAAATGATAGTGGTTAGCAAAACAAAATGCAAGTTTTTAGGTAGTAACACTGCTACTAATTGAATATTCAGATATTCATGAGTAGCAGCACTCATTTAATATTCAATTTTCTAAACAGTGGTTCTACATTTTTCTCAACAAAAAAGTTATTAATGAATTTAGTATTTTGCATATTTAATGAGCATTGCTACCTCATGAATATATGAATATTCATGAAAAAAAATATTCTAAAAAAAAATTTTTTTTAATATATTTTTTTGTTTTTTATTTATTTTTTTTTTAGAAAGTTGGGGGTGCGTTTTATACACGAGTGCGACTTATACACGGAGTTTTACGGTACTCAACTTGAATGCTCATGGGGGTGGGGTATGCATTTTGAGCATATTCTCATACAAAAACTTGTCCATATCATTTTGTGAACGGGAAATAGAAAACCTGAGTGCCTTCCTGTGTGTCCTGTACATGTATGAATGGATCAACTGATGAATGTGACCCTGAGTAGGGTCAGTGGGGTCACAGCTGACCCTCCCATCTCACAGGGGGTTAGCACATTCCTCTTCTTCTTTGACTTCTGTAGTTACATCATAACTTCCAGGAACTGCAAGGACCTTTGGAATTTGTTTAATGTGGAAACAAACAAACATTTGTAGGATAGGTTAGTCCTTCCCCAATTCAATTGTGTCATGGCAAACAGCCTGTAAGTTTGCTGTTTTTTTTGTTGCTATAAAGCCCCTTTCACACCGAACCTGCGTAGAGTTGCGTAGTGTTGCGTACAGAGTACGCCGAAATAGGCTGCGTATTCGGGGCGTATTCGTGAACAAAAAACATTCTTCGGCAATTAACGCTTGTAGGAGCCGCGAGTAGATGTTTCGTTGGACTGGCGTAGTGAGGGAAGCGTACTATTGCGTAGGCATGGCGTACAGTAGCGTAGTGTTGCGTAGACTTGCGTTGGCATGGCGTACAGTAGCGTAGTGTTGCGTAGACTTGCATACTTTCTGCGTTCAGTTTCTACGCAGACAGTACGCAAAAAAAATTAAACATGTTTAATTTTTTGCGTCCATCTCGCGTACCCCTCTGCGTACCTCAGCGTATAGTTGCGTAGAGTTGCGTAGGGCAGCGTACACTCGGCGTAGTCGGTACGCAACACTACGCAACTCTACGCAGGGCCCGGTGTGAAACCCCCTTTATACTTAAATAGAAAATTAACTGTGAACACTTTCAAGTAAAAACATTATCAAAGATATTATAATTGGAATTGATGGATAGGATGCATCTCATGACATGTGAGAAAGTTATAAGTCATATGTTGTCAGATGGTGCAGAGAGAGTTGGGAAGACCTCTCTGGATGGTGCTTGTAAAATCTCTTTTTTTAATAAATATTATCCATTGGTGCAAACATACACAAAACCTGCATTCTCACATCAAGTTTGTAATATCCAGGGGTTCAGTAATATTCTGCACTCATTTTCATTTATAATACATTTCTGGTCAGTTTCCCTATGTTTGGAAACGATGCCAGCATCCTCACACAGCCTCTTATATTTCTGTGTACAATTCATGCAGGTATGGTTGAATGATAATGTATTACTATTAGTTTGTAATCATTGCATACAAGTTTGAATTACAAAAAATTCTGCTCGGCCATAACTTTTCTTTCCCTTTAATGTTGAAAAACATCCTATTTTGGAAATGAAATTGTGCTTCCCCAGCATCGAACCCAAAACCTGCAGATTGCGACACTGGTGCTCTACCAACTGAGCTAGAAAGGACTTATCAATGTCATGATGGTTGTCAATCCCTTTTCCATATACTGTTAGTAAGAGCTCTATATACAACACAAACTTAAAGAAATTAACTTCAGACATTTAGGTTTTAAGGACCATCTACATAGTACATGTATACTTAAAGGGATAGTTGAGTTTTGGTAGAGAGGGCACTAAACTACTTTTTTTTTTGTGAGGTAATGAAAAACTGAGTGTAAAATTTGAAACGGCATAATATTTGAATAATAAAATCATCTTTAATGGTAAATATATTACTCATTGCGGATATAGTATCGGAAATAATATCGCTAGTGATATTCGTTTGTCTCGCAATGTATGGTCAACATTGAATACGACGTTTCGTATGCTACTGCAATACTTTGTCAAGTGATATTAAAGTAACGTAAAACACTCCTATTTATGCTCTCATGCGGCTCCAAACCGCGTTATCTCGCATGAGCGAGTTGTTCCTAATTGGTCCATAACGGGCAAATTCTATTGGCCGGTGTACACGGGTGCTAAACCAATCAGCGAGGCGCTGGCTCGGCTTGCTTGCTAGGCGGGAACAATAGCGAGCTCAACCAATCAACGGACCGCTGGCTCGCTACTGGCTGGAATCAACCGTTGCGGGCCGGCTGGTCGGGGGGTGTCATGGCGGCGTATTGTACGCATCCAAAATTCGGGTATATCCATCCCGTTGTCTCTATTGAAATTACTGGGATTGAGACGGATCTGTATAGCTTCTTTTACCCTACGTGTGTACCAATGCCGTTCTTGGGAAAGGCAGCGAACCCCGTCCCAATCTGGCTGATGCTGGTTGTCCCAAGCATGTTCAGCTACGGCTGAGTTGTCAGTTCGGCGTAGCCTGACGTCCCTCTTATGCTCGGTGATTCTTTCTGATATCGGTCGGGCAGTCTCTCCGATATAGGATCTATCACATCCCTTGCAGGGGATGTTGTACACAATGCCGTTTCGTCTGTGTTGAGGAATTGGATCCTTGGGTCGTGTTAGTTGCTGGCGTAGGGTAGTATCTGATCTGAAGACCGTTCGGATGCCATGGCTCTCTAGGCGGCGCCTGATTTGCTGGGAGACCCCATCAATGTACGGCAAGACTGTGAAAGTCTTGTATTCCTTCTGATCCTTGGGTTCTGTCGTTCTCTTCTTGGTGTTGTGTACAAAACGGCGTGGGTAACCGTTAAGACTCAGGGCATTGCGGACACGGGTCCGCTCTATGCATGGCTGTTGTGGACTAGTTTCACGCAAAGCTTCACGCATTGTGACTAGTCCAGCCATGCATAGAGCGGACCCGTGTCCGCAATGCCCCGAGTCTTAACGGTTACCCACGCCGTTTTGTACACAACACCAAGAAGAGAACGACAGAACCCAAGGATCAGAAGGAATACAAGACTTTCACAGTCTTGCCGTACATTGATGGGGTCTCCCAGCAAATCAGGCGCCGCCTAGAGAGCCATGGCATCCGAACGGTCTTCAGATCAGATACTACCCTACGCCAGCAACTAACACGACCTAAGGATCCAATTCCTCAACACAGACGAGACGGCATTGTGTACAACATCCCCTGCAAGGGATGTGATAGATCCTATATCGGAGAGACTGCCCGACCGATATCAGAAAGAATCACCGATCAGAAAGAATCGCCGCGAAGCGGCCGATCGTCGTGAAAATTTGCACCCATGTTAGAGGGATAGTTGAGTTCTGGTAAAGAGAGTACAGTTTTGGTCAACCGAAACCTGCACCATTAAATTACAGACTAATAGTCTTAACTCTACCATGCTTGAAAGGAATTCAAAATCACAAACGACTGAGTAAAAAGCCTTTTATCATTCAAACAGAGGCGTTCAAACTCAAGATGGCGCTCTCTAAACACACATTGGTTTAAACCATTTTAAATAAAATATTGTGCATGTGAAGGTTCGTAAAAATAGTGATTAGATAGAGAGATAATCAACAACTATTAAACCATTTTTTTTTTTTTTTTTTAAAAGAGGAAGCATTTTTTAAAATTTTGTAACGGTTGGTTCAAAATTAGCTAATATTTGTGGGGCCCCACATTTATAACAAATGGTTATGTTTATGGATATTTCAGCCGTTTCTGAACAGATTTTGATTAAATGAAGTTTATTCTGTCACTAAAATATTATGCTCTTTCAAATGTTACACTCAGTTTTTTTATTATCTCACACAAACTTTGTTATGTGTAGCGCCCTCTCTACCACAACTCAACTATCTCTTTAAGTGAAGTGTATGAAAAAAAAATGAAAATTTATTTTTTAAAGAATGTATTAATTTGAATATCTATAGTAATTTACAGAAATAAGGTCATACAATTCATATTTTTACCCATACATCTGATATGTTCTTTATAATTAAACATTAGTTTTCACTACATAAATTCTTTAGACCATTTGGAATAATAATACAACAAAACAAATTGGAATAGCCAGGTTCTTCCTTATGTTTCATATTGTTGTTATAATTAATTATTTTATGTATTTCTTGTTTTTATACTTGCGTGAATTTCACTAAAAATAGGGAATATCCACTAAAATCGTATCGACCAAGTGAATGGTTTGAATGTTTTTTTTTTAATTATGGTATTCAATACATGTATGTGGTAAGTCTTCATTACGGCTTGCTCTCTAACCATGTAAGCGTTTTCGTCACCATTTTAAGGGGGTTCGCGTGATTTTGTCCGGTGTTGACAAACACTAGCGATACTGTGATCGATTACTACTCAAGGTCATCACAATTAAAAAGTTCGTGACCTTAGACTCTTAATCTGGAAGCTGGTGTTTAGCTCAGATTAGAGGCAGTTTTTCAACCTCAAGACTAACACTAACCCCAACACCATACTAGAAATCACCCATTGTATCGACCAACATTCATCACTTTTTGCACATGAAGTTACTAGATCACTTGTTTCGTTTTGGTAAGATCAAACTTTAGCAACCAAAACCTGCACAATAACATTACAAACTAATACTTATAACTCCACCATGCTCAGAAGGTATAACAAATTACAAACGACTAAGAAAAAAGCCTGTTATCATTTAAAAAGAGCTGTTAAAACACAAGAGGGCGCTCTCTAAAAATGCATTGGTTTCATCCATTTTTCATACAAAATTATGCAAATGTGATGTTTTGTTGAAATAATGATTAAATAGAGAGATCATCAACAATTATTTAAAAACGTCTTTTGACAATTTTTGAAAAAGTATTTATAAGCATTTTATATACATTTGTTTGTAATCATCAAACAAACCTGGTGCCCCAGGTTTATTCCGATCGGATATATTTATTGATATTTCAGCCTGTTTCTGAACTGATTTTGATCAAATAAAGTTTATTCTGTAAAAATTGTATGCTCTTTCAAATTTGACACTCAGTTTTTCATTATCTCACAAACAAAATAATTTGTTTAATGCCCTCTGTACTAAAACTCAACTATCCCTGGTAGAGTAACTGCAATATATAACATACATGTATGAACATCATGAACATAAGTTTCAGGGGACAATAATTCACATGGGGAATGTTTAGCTACAAGCCTGTGTCTGTGTGTTTTGTGGGGAGGGGGGGGGGGGGGGGGGAGGGAGGCATGATAAGCAAATGCATCTACTGGCTTTGTGTCACTATACAAACAATATTACATAACACACCCCTGTGCTAACTAAACAGTCAGGGTTAGGAATGTCTTGTTCTGAATGCAAATAAAGGGGGCTCCATGCACTGTACAGTGCTTTGATGCATGGGTTTTGTGTGGTGCATGTTGTTCACCATGTCCAAGACACAAGGCATTCAATACCCATCAGCCTTTAGCTTAGGGTGGTTCAGTCTACTGAGTGTATATTACCATTGGTAATACCAAGTGACCCATGTCTACCCGTCCCATACCCAAACATACTCAAAGGTACATGTGGGGGACTAGACCTGGTACAAAATATGAATAAAACCCAACAACTAGTTTTGTGCACAGGTCTGGGCATGAACTTGTATTCTAGAATGTGGAGGGGAAGAAGAGGAAGATGGCCATGACTATCATAAAAACCTCTCTCAGTCTCAAGTGGGGGATTAGCACTGGTGCACAATGCCCCTGACTAGAACCATCTTTTGTGGGTGGGTCTACCTACCAAATGGGTAAGTAAGAGGGGTACAGAAGAGATTAAAGGGTGTACACAAAGGGGAGAAAAGAGGTTTAGTGGGAGATTCTGATAATCTTGTTAATTGTTTAATCAGATCCTGTCTGCTCCTACTGTATTGATGTACCCCAGTTTAGGGTCAACTGGATAAGGATGAGTGGGGGTTTTGTATGGTCTAGCCAATGTACCCAGTCTAAAGTTCTCTCAGGTCAACTGGATAAGGATGAGTGGGGGTTTTGTATGGTCTAGCCAATGTACCCAGTCTAAAGTTCTCTCAGGTCAACTGGATAAGGATGAGTGGGGGTTTTGTATGGTCTAGCCAATGTACCCAGTCTAAAGTTCTCTCAGGTCAACTGGATAAGGATGAGTGGGGGTTTTGTATGGTCTAGCCAATGTACCCAGTCTTAAGTTCTCTCAGGTCAACTGGATAAGGATGAGTGGGGGTTTTGTATGGTCTAGCCAATGTACCCAGTCTAAAGTTCTCTCAGGTCAACTGGATAAGGATGAGTGGGGGTTTTGTATGGTCTAGCCAATGTACCCAGTCTAAAGTTCTCTCAGGTCAACTGGATAAGGATGAGTGGGGGGTTTTGTATGGTCTAGCCAATGTACCCAGTCTTAAGTTCTCTCCGGTCAACTGGATAAGGATGAGTGGGGGTTTTGCATTTAATTCTATTTCGTTGGCCCACCAAATCTCACCAATACTAATTTCTACTGGCCCGAATGGGCAACTAAATTTGACAGATTTGTTTCTTTTCTTTTTCTTTTTTTGGGGGGGGCCACTAGAATTTCATAAAATTGTTTTTGTTTTACTTGCCCAACCAGGCTACAAGGAAATGTTTTTATTTTCTAGCTTTCTAACAAATGAAACATTTTAAAAACACATGTAAACACAGCAGCTGGCAATCTCCCCAGAGTAAGCTAAGTATAATGCACTCACAAGAAAGAAAGAAAACATGCAACATACAAATGCACACAGTACAAACAAATGCACTCAAAGACATCCACAAACTAAACAAAGAACACACACAATTTAATTTATAGCAATGCATACAATATACACATACAAAAAACACACACAGACCCACACTCACAAAGGCATTCACAATATCACAAGCCACAAAGATAGCAGCTGCCAAACCTTCAATATAATGGAACAAACCACACTGAGAGACCCTCACCTTCCACTATTACATAACATTACATCACACATGGTGGATTAGCTTGCATCACTGAATATAACAAGTCAACAGTTTGACCTGACTATGTCCCTAAGGACCTATGGTCAACTCACATAGTATGTGTAGACTTCTTTGCAGACCCACATTTGTAAATTCAAGAACATCAATGTGATATACTTCAAGTAGTTATTAAATACTACATGTATTCATTGGTTGTGCTACACAATTACTAGTGTCATGAGAAGTTGGTATTTCCATTGATGAAATTTGATGGATTATTAGAAGATATAGTTAGGAATAGGTTACAGTTATGTACTGTTGTACATCATATGTACACGCAGTGGCGTACCCAGGATTTTTTCAAGGGGGGGTTATTTTGTAAAATTTTCGAAGCCGAGACCAAGTACCTTCAAAATTTTCGAGACCGAGACCACGGTCCGTCAACATTTTTCGAGGCCGAGACCAAGACCATTGGTTTTGAACCCCTCTCATTGGGGGGAGGGGGGAGTGAGCGGAGCGAGCTTGAAAATTTTAGCAATTTAACATCTGAAATTTCCATTTGTTTCAATATAATTGTAGTATGGGTATATTCGTGTTATATAATTGAGTTTTGAAGGGTAATATAAACACCTCAAGGTTGTAGAATATTATATATATATGAATGCGAGCGAAGCGAGCTTGAAAATTTTAGCAATTTAACATCGGAAAATTGCCATTTGTTTCAATATTATTGTTTGGGTATATTCGTTTATGACTTATGATATGGCGTTATTAAGGCGAGCGAAGTGAGCTTGAACATTTTAGCAATTTAACATCGGAAATTGCCAATTGTTTCATTATTATTGTATGGGTATATGGGTCATTCTTCGATAAGTGTATATTTTCGACCATCATGAGGTCGTGAAAATCAAAACTGTTTCTCCACTTTCTTTCTGTGTGTTTAATATATGTTAACATCTGTAGATTAGGGAAATATTGTTTGGCGCGATCTTTAATGGGGCTATGTAATATTTTGGGGGGTTTTATTAACATGTACACTGTTAATGCGTCATCTCCGTCACAACATTTTTGCACAACTAGATCGTCGTATTTTAACTGAAGAACATAATTCACTTCTTATTCAATCTTTGTTTGGAAAGAAAGGGTTACTGTGAAAAGAAAAAGAAACATTGGTCAACCATAATCACATTTTTTTCTCTAGAGCCACCATTTATACTTGCCTTGCTGAATAAAAAGTGAATTTTGCCAAATAGTTTTGCTTTCAATCAGTGTGATGAAATTTTCTCAGGAAATTAGGATGAAGAGAGGTACATGATTACGAGTAAATAGATCGCTAAAAATACCAATACAAATATTTTTTACCAGAGTTTAATCTTTGTTGAAATTTATGCATTTGAACTCAGCGTGACGGAGATGACTGAAGCGTGACGGAAATGACTGAAGCGTGTATTTAACATGTTTAAGAATACATTATAATCACATGTTATATAATAATCTAAAATTCATGCAAACTAAGCTTTGTCATAGAATATTTGTCAATTTTGAACAACATTGTGTGTCAATTAACTGAGTTGACAATCCAACTAAAACTCATCATCTCAGTCACAAAAGAGCCGTGACGGAGATGACTATCAGACACATTTAAAGCGCCGATAGCTAATGGCAATGTATTTAATACAAATGAGCGATAGTGATGTATGGTTGTTCCGTGGGCACATTCATACAAATGATTAGAAATTCAATCTAACATCTTTATCTAGCTAATATCAATCGTTCAGAGATGATAATCATCATCTCCGTCACGAAAAAAACGTGACGGAGATGATGCGTGACGGAGATGACATTCAGACACATTTAAATCGCTGATAGCTTATAGCAATGTATGCAATACAAATAAGCGATAGTGTTGTATAGTTGTTCCGCGGGCACATTCATACAAATGATTAGAAATTCAATCTAATATCTTTATCTAGCTAATATCAAGCGTTCGGAGATGACGCTTAATAAAGGTACGGACCTGGTTTTTGACAAAGATCTCAAAAAAACAATGTTACATACCTATAGACCGGGGAAAAAACGTGTCTCTTCTTTCTACTACCTAGTCACCCGACATGTTGCCACCACGATCACTCAAATTTAGCATATTTTTGTACCGTAGATGACGGACTCAAAATGCGTGACGGAGATGACGCAAAATATCGGGACACACAAAACAGATTCCTTTTTTTAATTTTTTTTTTTAATCGTTGCATGGGTGCGTATTTAATCTTGGTATTCGTAGTCAACTCATAAAATTGAATTTATTAAGGTATATTAGGACAAAAAATATGCATCTTTTTTGAAATGCTATATTATGATATTTTTACATGATGCCATCGGGACATGCGAGTTTGAGGGGGTTGGAACATTAAAAAAAATTATTTTAAAAAAGTATAAAAGTTATCACTTTACTTTTTTTTGTATTAGTTGATTTTTTACTTACTTGTAAGTAAACACAAAGAGATAACAACAAAAAAGCTTTAATTTTTTTTCTATGCGACACCAAAGTAGCGGACGCAAAACTATGTAACACTTATCGAAGAATGATCCATATTCATGTTATTTTATTGCGTTTTGAAGGGTAATATATACAAACACCCGAGGTTGTAGAATATCAATATACCGAATGCGAGCGAAGCGAGCTTGAACATTTTAGCAATTTAACATCTGAAATTGGCATTTGTTTCAATATTATTGCAAGGGTAAATTCGTGTTATGATATTGCGTTTTGAAGGGTGATATATAAACACCCGAGGTTGTAGAATATTATATATACGGACTGCGAGCGAAGCGAGCTTGAACATTTTAGCACTTTAACATCTGAAATTGCCATTTGTTTTAATATTATTGTATGGGTATATTCGTATTATGATATTTCGTTTTGAAGGGAGTATATAAACACCCGAGGTTGTAGAATATATATAAGAATGCGAGCGAAGCGAGCTTGAAAATTTTAGCAATTTAACATCGGAAATTGCCATTTGTTTCAATATTATCTCGTGGAAAATGTTTGAAGCCAAGACCAAGAACTTTCAACATTTTCGAGCCCGAGACCGGGTTTCTTCGCAAATTTTTGAGGCCGAGACCAGGTTAATGAGGGTCGAGACCACCGCTTGTAAATGGTCTCGAGACCGGCTTAAATTTGAAAAGGGGGGGGTTCAAACCCCCCAAAACAGCCATTTTGGGGCCAAAGGGGGGGGGGGTTTTTAAACCCCCCAAACCCCCCCCCCCCCCCTCCTGGGTACGCCTATGTATACACGTGGTTGGTTACTTTGTTGGCACACACCCTAAGACCTATGCCATATATAAAGCACAGTAAACAAGTTTGTGAGATTAACCAAAAATGTAAAACTATCTCTAGCTATAATAAAGTATTATCTCACCAAATTAATCAACTGTGGATAGTAGGAGGGTTGAATTAAACACAATTTGAAACTTACATTGAGCCTTCTGATGTAAAAAGTACTTTTAATTCCTATTTGAGACATTCTGATCTTCAGTTGGAAGAGTGGATCTCCCTCAAAGCTGTACTGCCCTCTAAATACAAAAGTAGACCAGTTGTTTACATGTTTAGGCTTCTGCCCAGTAAAATTCTCAAATTCCTACTGAAACTGCAGAACAGTGGTACAAAAAACTGCAATGACAGGCTGAGTGAAAGGATCTTGCAACATATGTGTCTATTGTCTGTAAATGTGTGAAGTGACTGGTATGTCTATGGGCAATTCCATGATTAGAGGGACATTCAACCAAAGTTTCTATTTGATTTTTCTCAAATCCTGGTTCTTTTTTAAGCTATATTTATATTATTTCAGGAATCACAATGAAATAGAGAGAGCTTTAACTTCCCACCTTTAAATCACACTGACGTTTCCTCATTACTGAGATACAGAACTATACATGAAATGGCATATGTGGGACTACACATGCTTTTAACACAGTTTTATAGGATTTTAAAGAAAAGTTTAATTTCTTATTTTTTGATTTCTTTTGGATACTGTAAAACACTTCATATTACACCAACCAGTGTCTCCTCTATGAATTTGAAATGCATTTTCATGCTAAAAACATCATTTTAATTTGGACGGACAAACTGTAACGTTACTAACCGTAACGTTACTAACCATGTTTTTTTTTTTTCTACAAAAACCAAAAAGACATATTTCAATATTTGATACATCGCACCACTTACCAAGTCACTGCCAATGGTGTAGTAATACAAATTTTTTTCAGATGACTCCCGTTTACAAGAAATAATTTTCACAAGGACTCATGTTTTTTCCATGTCCTTTTTTTGTAACGTTACTAACCGACTATAAAAGTTGCCATGGCGACACAAATATTATTTGAATTATGTTCATCTTTTTCTGTATTAAACCCCTTCTTAACTGAAAGAAATAGTCGCGGTGACGTCCTGACGTTGTCTGGATGAGATTCTACACCGTTTCAATTAAGAAGCTCCGATCGGTATAACATCAGGACAACATCAGGACAACATCGGGGTGAGATTCACCCTAGACGGGTCAGGGTGATAGCGCGGTGACGTCCTGACAACATCAGGATGACATCCTGACAAACCTTGTATTAAGAAGCGCGCAGAACGTTACCCGGGTAGAAGACGTGATGGCCGTGAACAAAAACACAGCGCGCGCCGATACTATGTGTCGCCCCAGCTGTTCGCGTGATGAGGGAGGTGCGGTTGTTATGGTTACCTACCCGAGTGAGGATTTTGCGGATGGTAGAATAAGAAGGGGTCCGAAGGCTCGCTGCATGTTTTACGACCTGACCCCCTACTGTTTCTTATCCATTATTTTTCCCAATTAAGAAGGGGTTTTATAGACCTAGGGTGGGTGAACATGCTGCAAACTGATTGTGACTTGGAATGAATAGATGGTGGTGTTACAGTAGAATATGATATGAAAATATGCTATAAATGTAACGTTACTAACCGTGGAATTGCCCCTATAGTCAATTGATACTATAGCTTTTGTATTGCATTCCAAGGTGTAACAATGAATATATAGGTCAATTTGTGACTCTAAGGAATTCTTTACAACCAGCTTAGAAGATTAACAGCTAACAAAGCCAAACATATAAGACCATTAATGTCAGCATCAAATTGGAAAATAGTGTGAAAACATCTAGTTTGAGGCTAGGAAGACAGGGGATTCCCCAGTGTTTTCTTGGACAATGAGGGCAGCTTTCACTAACATGTTTTTTACAGGCAAAGGAGTAAGGGGTTAATGCAGTATTATATGCAGTTAACCCCTTGTCTTGTAGGGGTGGTTGGCACATGCAAGGACAATAATTGGAAGGATTTATATACATTAATCAGTTTCTTTGTCTGCGTTTGTGAATATTTCATGGCAAACAAATCTGTAGATGTTGGCTGAGATATGAGCACAATTGGGAAACAAAGACAATACAATGAATACATTCTACATCAACTATCAAATAAAATGCCCATGGCAGTGATGTATGTATGTATGTAAATCATGATTGTGATGTGTCAACAACTGAACATATTTTACTATTAGTATTGCTTTTAAGTGGTGTGAAGCCTGGTCCGTTATCTAATTTAGTAGAACTAGAAACTCATCATCACATCATCATCATCATCATCATCATCATCATATATACTGCAAATCATGTTATTTTAACACAATATTTCAGACATGACTAGTACATTCACTGTTTCACAGTAGCAAAGCAAAGAATTTCTCCGGGGGGGTTGGCCGTTTGGGGCTCCTAGTTTGACATCGGGCCGAGATACACATTGCTATACTGTATACACTAACATAACATAACCTAACCCTATACCCACACAACACTACATTGTAATGCTGCGCTATACGGGAACAATGTGGGACAGTACAAAAAAAGTTTGTCAAAATTTCACACAAAATTCTTATCTTAAATTCAACAAAATCAATCATGACTGGCCCTAAAAATGATACAAGTGTTATATGAACTTACCAAAATGGTCCAAATTATTCTTCAAATGTCGAAAAAAATGGAAAATCTGCAGTTTTGGAAAATAAAAAGACTGAGAAAATCTCAGTCGTGATCCCTCTCGAAAGTGTTGCTGCTATCTGGATGACTGTCATGTATTTCCCGCAAGCTTCCCACACCACACGTGTTACCGTATCCGAATTCTGACACGGCATATCCGAATTCTGATACGGCGTATCCGAAATCGGATACGGCGGGCATGCTTTCAGATCGCGAGTTGGCTTGTTTTGGACAATAATAAGCGGCCTCCGCATGTTGCGGGCGGGCTTTCTTTGTTTACGATGGGACATCGAGCAGGAAGAGAAAGAAATGGAACTTATATGACGATTTTTGTAAGTATGACTTATCATTTTGAAAATGAAATTTTGTACAATAAATCATAAAATCAGCTTCAATCTAGGTATGCAATTTTTTACTTTAGATATGCTGTTCTTTTCTCTCTGTTTGTAGTTCAAATTGTGTCCCGTAGATTTTTACCACTGTGAGCAGTAAATGGTCCATCAGGACCATTTACAATACATTGTAGATGTGCCTATACCCTGACCCTAGGATGGTGGCTATAGGTCAGATTAGTGGCTATGGGTCAGATTCAGTGGCTATAAGTCAGATTCAGTGGCTATAGGTCAGATTCAGAGGCTAATTACAGAATGTGTATCTCGGCCCGGTGTAAAATTCGAGCATTTTAAGCGCAGGCTGTTTTGTTTAGGAGTAATTGGGCCTCTCTGGCAGGGGTCCAGAGCTATTCAAAGGCCCCAAAATTACCAGCTAACAAGCAACAACAAAAAGCCTGGGGAGCTGGGAGGGGGCTCGACCCCCCCCCCCCCCCCCCCCCCCCGCTACGCCAGTGGCAGTGCTGCTACATTTATCAGTTCGATTTATATGATTAAGATATACATAAATCAATAATGAAAATTGCTCACCAAACTTGGACATTTTGTTGGTTTGCCACCAGAACCCAGTGTGAAGATTGCATCAAAAGCAGGAAATGAATCGCGATCGATGAGATGCAAAACAAAACGCGAAGGCTGGAGTTGAGTTGCCTTACCAGTCCACGCACTTGTACTAGTTACTACTACTGCCAGATCATCTAGCTTGAGATATTGAAGGAATACTGTTGATCATATGTTGCAAAGAATGTGTTGTGCGTATCGCGGTCACGTCATAGTTAAAAGGTAACACGTGTGTATAGCATAAAGAGCCTGAAATTATGGGGTAAAAGGTTGCATGAAAAGTTGCTAACTGAGCGGTGGTAATTCATTGGACTATCTCAACTCCGGGCCCGGCCCCAGTGGCGGCGGTATATAGCTAGTGGAGAGAATCGTCCCCGACGAGAGAGCTAGAGGCGCAGGGTAGCTAGCTATACTAGTAGTCTACAGGCAGCGAGGAACAGTAATGTGTTTTTTTTATGTCTTGTATCCCTGGCCCTAGCCCACGTATGTGCACGCCGGAAAAACTATGGGCGCTGCCATTGTACGGTACGCGACCGGCCTTTCCCGTATATTTTTTTCTCGATTTTTCTGTCGATAATTCTTATTGGCTTACTGAGATATCTCTAGACTCTTTAATCCAATCAAAATAGTTGTTAGATGTACATAAATATAATCTTGATCGTTTGATCGTCCTCTTTCAAATGATGTATGAATCAAAGTACAATATATTTCTTTTCATTACAATATTTGCCCTCGAAGATAGGGTGAAAATACAAGTAAAAATAGGAGAATTTCGAAGATATTTTTAAATTGAAATATCAAAATTTGTGAAGTTTTTACATAAAATTTGATTTCATGGATGTAATGTTCTTTATTTATATTTTCATCAACTCATTGACGGTTGCAAGTCTTAAATGTCAGTTTTCGAGCTACAACTTTCTGAACTTAGGAGAAAAATATAACATTTCGGAAAAATTCGGACAGCCGCATTTTGATTGCTATTTATATCGACCGTGGAAGGAAATAGCGACATGCACGCTTTGTTTTCGGAAAATTAGATATGTATTTAAACATAATTAACAAACAACTTTTCCTGATTTGGTTTCATTTTCTAGATATAAAATTAACAAATCACGTTTAAAGCAGCTGAATCAACATTTGAGCGCGACTCTATTGGGAGTTTAGCCTTGTCTAGCGGCGTGGCTATCCTTCGTCGTTGCCTGTTACGCATTTTGCAGCATGATTCTAAAGCAATGAGTGTGCGGAATTCACTCACGCCGTAAGAAATTTATAGCTACAAACTCGGTCAATAATTTCTTATCAGATTATGAAATTACATTTGAACGTGTGGAATAGATAAAAGACTTTAACATTTATTCCAGGTAAGATGTATATATAATGTATTTCATTTTAAAAACTGTTATTTTGAGTTATTCGAGGAGTTCAAGGGTATATACAAAACGTGGGGCAAAGCACGTGAAATTCTCCGCGGCGCCGTGCGCAGCTAGATAGCGATGCCGATACGCTCGGGTACGGTCTACGCGCAAAGTCGAATGATTTGTTGTTCATGATATTTATTGCTAATAAATTTTCAGAGGCATTTATCTAAAAACTGAACATTTAAGACTTGGAAAACCCATCAATGAAATCAAGAAAAGATCCCAAATATTACATTTGTGACACTCCCTTAGACTGGAAAACTTCAGGTTTTTTAATATCGTGTCTTAAAATTAGGCTTTATTTCACCTGTGAAAGCCCTTTTTCTTATTTTAACCCCTTTTTAAATGTTTTATATAATAAATGTGAATCTTCAGTAAAAATTGAATATAAACATTGATAAGAAAGAGTAACACTAGTAGTTTGTTGTACTATGATCCATTTTTGTACAACGGAACTTAATTTCGAAATAAAAGAGAAATTATGAAAGTTAGATTGAGCTCTAGTTCAAATTGACGCAATGTTTAGCGGTACGATTGCTTGAAGAGTTTTACACTGGATCAATGCACGCGCAACGCCGGAAATACGCTGCGCTGATTGGTGCCAGCAAACACTGTTGTGCAGTTGGGGTAACATGGCAGAGAGCATAGTACTTCCATACGTTGTGTACTAGCCCTTGGCCTAATTTCGGGTCACCAAATAATAACACAAAGTTTACAACAAACGCATGTGCGTAACAGCGACCGTATAGCCAATCGGAATAGGGTATGATAGGTTCAGTGCAAAACAGTACTACATGATATTTTTGTCGTCGACAAAAAGAAAATCAATTTATATGGGAGAGTTCATATTTTATAAAGGATGGCGCGACTTGTTTATTTTACAAATAAGAAAATGTAAGGTTTCCAATTTGTTTACTGCGCATTATTTCCCTTTATTTATCTTTTTTTTAATAATACATTCATGTTGATTATTTTATTACAACATATTATCTGGATAGAATTAAAGTTAAACTAATGATCCGTAAAAAATCACCCTATAAATAATGAACTCTTCCTCCATGCTCTTGTCAAACCCTGGCTGCGCTGACCAGCTCTAGGCGATAGCGGTTGTGTTGAGTGAGGTCAATCTTATGTTATGTAACATTACGCAATGACTTTTCTCGCTCGCGATCGGGTAAAGTTATTACGGTATTTTCGCAAACCTGAAGACGACGAGTAGTGGGGTGGTTAAGGGGTCCATGACTGCATTTTGGGGTACGATTGTTTTACTTGGCATACATACTCCTTGGATCAAAAAAAGAAAATTCGTCAAAAGAGACACTCTGTATCTATGCAAATTAGGCCTAATTTCCATAATTGATATACAGAGTGTCTCTTTGGATAAATTTTCTTTTTTTGATCCAAGGAGTTTGTATGCCAAGTAAAACAATTGTACCCCAAACTGCAGTGAACACCCATATTTGTGGCCCCTACTAGAAGAAATGACGTCATTTAGGCGAGAAATTACGTCACTTACGTTCTCTCTCGTCGTCTGGCCAATCTGAGCACTAGTTCATGCCCGATTTCAGGTTCGTCGGAAAATCCAGTGCACCGTCTTCAGAATTACGTAATCAGAGTATCAACATGTATGTGTGTGTGTGTGTGTGTGTGTTTTATACGTGTGTATGTGTATGTGTGGTGGATTATGTAACTGGTGTATGCGTGTGTGTTTGAATGTGTGCGTGTGTGGCTTTGTGTACGTGTGTGCGCATTTGTGCGTGTGTGTGTGTGTGTGTTTGTGAGTGTGTGTGTGTTTGTTTGTGTTTGTTGGAATGCGAGTGCATGCGTGCGTGTGTGTATCTGCGTATGTGTACGGGTATGGGTTTTTGTTTGAGTGTGTTTGTGTTTGTTTGAGTGCTCGCGTGGATGAGTGTGCGTGCGTGTGTTTGTGTTTATGTGGATGTGCGTTTGTGGGTGTTTGTGTGCATTTGTGAGTGTGCATTCATGTGTTTGTGTGGGTGTGTGTTGTGTATCTGTATGCGTATGTGTGGGAGTTTTATTAATGCAGAGAGCGGACCCGTGTCCGCAATGCCCTGAGTCTTAACGGTTACCCACGCCGTTTTGTACACAACACCAAGAAGAGAACGACAGAACCCAGGATCAGAAGGAATACAAGACTTTCACAGTCTTGCCGTACATTGATGGGGTCTCCCAGCAAATCAGGCGCCGCCTAGAGAGCCATGGCATCCGAACGGTCTTCAGATCAGATACTACCCTACGCCAGCAACTAACACGACCCAAGGATCCAATTCCTCAACACAGACGAGACGGCATTGTGTACAACATCCCCTGCAAAGGATGTGATAGATCCTATATCGGAGAGACTGCCCGACCGATATCAGAAAGAATCACCGAGCATAAGAGGGACGTCAGGCTACGCCGAACTGACAACTCAGCCGTAGCCGAACATGCTTGGGACAACCAGCATCAGCCAGATTGGGACGGGGTTCGCTGCCTTTCCCAAGAACGGCATTGGTACACACGTAGGGTAAAAGAAGCTATACAGATCCGTCTCAATCCCAGTAATTTCAATAGAGACAACGGGATGGATATACCCGAATTTTGGATGCGTACAATACGCCGCCATGACACCCCCCGACCAGCCGGCCCGCAACGGTTGATTCCAGCCAGTAGCGAGCCAGCGGTCCGTTGATTGGTCGAACTCGCTATTGTTCACATCTAGCAAGCAAGCCGAGCCAGCGCCTCGCTGATTGGTTTAGCACCCGTGTACACCGGCCAATAGAATTTGCCCGTTATGGACCAATTAGGAACAACTCGCTCATGCGAGATAACGCGGTTTGGAGCCGCATGAGAGTATAAATAGGAGTGTTTTACGTTACTTTAATATCACTTGACAAAGTATTGCAGTAGCATACGAAACGTCGCGATCTTTCAGATTCAATGTTGACCATACATTGCGAGACAAACGAATATCACTAGCGATATTATTTCCGATAGTTTTATTAATGTTGTGTTTGTGTGTATACGCGTGTGTAAGGGTTTGTGTTTGTGTGAGCGCATGTGTAGGGTGTTTGTGTGCGCGTGCGTGCGGGAGTGGATGTTTGTGCGTGTGAGTATACGTGTGTGTTTTGTGTGATTGAATGCGTGTATGTGTGTGTGTGTCTGTGTTGGAGTTTGAATAATTCAGTCGGGTCGTGTGTTTGCGCATGTGTATGTTTGAAAGTGTAAGGTGTGTGTGAGTGTTTGTCATGATTGTGTGTAGAAGGGAACGACGTCATTGTGAACGCGCGTTAACTAAAAACGAAAATGGTTCAAAGGCAGCGAACAGGTAGTGAACCGCACGGGTTGACTACATCCAATAGACCGCTTCTGTGATGTATGCAAATAATATTCGTATGACGTATAGACTCCCCGTTGGCAAACTTAACAATAGTAACTAGGTTCGGCAAGATAAGTATGCCGGAGCTTACCGGACCTAGTTACTATTGTTAAACAGTGCCAACGTGGAGTATTACGTCATACGCATATTATTTGCTTATACAGGGTGGCCCAGAAATAACGGAACGGGGTACTTTCCATTATAAAGAAATATACAGACTAGGTTCACTGGATAGATAATCTTTTAAAAAGAACTTTGATATCATCAACAGTAATGTTTTTGTTTGGGTGTTCGGAAAAACGAATTTCTTTTAAAAAGATTATCTATCCAGTGAACATATTATCACAATGGCAAATACCCCGTTCCGTTATTTCTGGGCCACCCTGAAACGGTCGTTCTAGGACGGGAAACTCGTTCTCGTTCACATAAGCGAAAACTCCCTATTCTTTATTTAAAGACCCCAATGTCAAAGAGGAACGAAATAGGAGGAATGACATACAAGAGGTGAGAGTCCACAACCAAGCTTCAATTGAAAACTCACCTCTTTCAATAACTTGAAGTTGAACAGCGCTTTTGAACATTTTATATGGAAAATGCGCTATATAAATGCATTATAATTATTATTATATTAAATAACGTTTTTTAATTTCCAAAAATGCACAATATTTCTTATCCTTGTTTTTATGAAATTTGACGTAGTGTGGCAAGGCTGGTAGAGCGCGCTTTCCGATCTCGAGATCCCGAGTTCGAACCCTGCCCACTCTATTTGCCCTTCAGCAAGGCATTTAATCCACATTGCTGCTCTATATCCAGGAGTATAAATGGGTACTTGGTCGGGTGTTAATTAGCTGGGCGCTATCATATGGCTGCCATTGGCTAGTATGCTCCCCGGGGAGTTGGGATGGTGCGCAAGATAATTGTGTGGGTTTGACATGTACCGGATGACCAAGGGTAATAATAAGTGCATAGGGACATGCAGTTGTGCTTTATTTGTTATTGTGCTATATAAAAGTGTTTCATTATTATTATTATTACTGTACATCTCTTTTCTTTTATTTAAAGTTTATGATATTACAAATATGGGCATCCCTTGACGAATTTCATTCAGGGTTCCATCAGGGAGATTGCAATGTTAACTAACTTTCTAAACAGTTAATCAGAAAAGATAACCGGGTTCTACCCCCTGGGCTCCGACAGGGACGAAATAGCAGGTCCCTAATCCCAACCCTTCACTAAAGGGTTCCTTGCCAAAGAGATTTCCATGTGTGCTTCGTGCACACAATAGCAGTTGACAAATTTAGTTGCCATTCTGTTTTGGTTCCCTAGTACACCGCCCCTATCTTAAGGACGTTCCCCAGTTAAAGTGAAGTCCATGTCAGTTTCTTCAAACTTTCCATACCGTAACTTTGACCCATCCGAAGCCCAAATA
>JBAMJV010009993.1:37500-47073 GCA_037951105.1 Echinarachnius parma | reverse complement strand
CATGTTTCCCTCGTTTGATCTCTCATGTAACAACTTTGATCTCATCATTTTGTGTTTCGATTCTCCAGGCATGTTGCTCGTTTTTTGTATCGCATTATTTTCTTCAAAGCGTTTAGTCCGCAAATGTATTTAATATTCTTTCCACTTCGCATTGCAGCCATTGCCATCATATGTGATGATTTCTTCGTGCCTTCGCTGGAGGTGATCTCCGAGACGCTTAACCTGTCCGAGGACGTAGCGGGCGCTACCTTTATGGCAGCAGGCTCGTCAGCTCCAGAGCTCTTCACCTCTGTGCTCGGAGTGGCCTTCGAGAGCGATGTCGGAGTCGGGACCATCGTGGGCTCAGCGGTCTTCAATATCCTCATCATTATCGCTCTCACAGCTGCACTTGCTGGACAGGTATAGTTTAAAGAATATCTTTTGGCAACTCTCTTTATAAATGGATAGACTGAAGAACAAATAAATAGGGCGTTTGAATTGTCTTGTTTGTTATCATACATCCTTGTCCATCACACCCTAAGTTGGCAGTGTCTTTGTTTTAAAGTTATATGCATACATTACACTTTTCGATCCAAATTGTGTACATGAGCAACGTCTCATTTGGGGAAGGAGGTTAGCTCAAGTTTGTTTCTTGAGAACGTTGCATGAATGTATCAACATTCACTATTCCATTATGTCATGTCTTCCTATGTTCACATCTCGCCCCGATAGGTGCTGAATCTGGACTGGCGCCCTCTAGTGCGTGACAGCATCTTCTACGCGCTGTCCATCATGTGCTTCATCATCTTCTCGTGGGATGCGTACATCACGTGGTGGGAGTCGCTCATCCTCCTCCTGCTCTACGTGCTCTACCTCGTCCTCATGAAGGTCAACCCGTACATCATGGATAAGACTGAAAACATCACGTGGTAAGACTGATCACCAGAATCACATAGATAATAAAGGGCTCCTGTATACATCATATGTTACCATGATTACGGTCTATTCGAGTTTTCAGGTATGAAATCGTTTCTTGAAATGATTATGGTAGCGACGGGTTGCAAACAGTTTTATGTTTGTTTAAATGTTTGGCCTTTAACCCTAATCCCACTGGGGGGGGGGGGGGGGGGGGGCCTTTTAGGCCCCCCCCCCTGTCGTTTTTTTCGTCGTGCATCTAGACCGCTTGGAATTTCGCGTTCAAACTTCATGACTATTTTCTCTCAAGTCTCCCGCATGTTTTGATATATAATTCACTCCGATCGGACCTGTAGAACTGATTTTAGAGGTCGATAATTGCTCGTCCGTCACAAAAAATGTAACTTTTGTACAGGTTTCTATGTAATTCCTATATCCGATGTGATCTGTTATAATTGTTGCTTTTAATTATAATTTGGATTATTTCTTTGTTATTAGTTGAAGTCATACTCTTCAGAGATAAATTCTTCCAAAAAAAAAAAAAAAACAACGACAAAAAAACAATCAAATACATAAGAATGAAAACAATGTGGATAAATCCGGGAATACTAATTTGCATTTTTATGCAAATTAGTGATATATTTTATCACCATAAAAAACATGGTATGATGAATAACATCATTTGAAGGTATTTTTACAGAAAACCTGAAGAAATCCTGTAATTTCTTTTGATTTTAGATGAAAATCCCAATTTTTTCCCAAAACCGTCAAAAATTTGCATATTCAAAATTGTAATTAATTAAAAAAAAAAAAATAATTGTCCAATTTTTTTTTTCTTTTTCAAATTCTTATTCTACTTGACTTGTTTAACGTGTGTGCCAATTTTCGAGTCGACCGGTCCATTCATTGCCCAGATTTGAGGGGGGGGGGGGGGGGGGCGGCCAAAAAGGCCCCCCCCCCCCCCCCCCCCAGTGGACTCAAGTGACCAAAATAACCCAGTGGGATTAGGGTTAAATGTTTGAAATATACATGGCGCTACTCGACGTGTACAAGAGTTGTGAGTATCAACACAGGATGTATTGGTAAACTTTTAATTTAAACGCAAAAAGTGTGATGACAACAGACAATATAAACTTCCAAGTTCTATTTATATTCCCACAGTGGAGGATTTTGCCGCAACTCTGTGTCTCCCGCCGACCCGGAGGCAGCCGAGGTGGTCGCTACTACCAACCCCGTAGCCACCGCCCCTCCTGTCGCCCTTGCTGGGACGGATGAGGTAGACAACGTCAATGCATTGCCCAGAAAACTACCCCCTCTAGAGAAGCCAGATGAACTGGTAAGAAACATTTTATTTTCCCTTTTTAAACACATCACTATTTTGTTTTTGAAAAGCTTTCTTGCAGTTCTTTAGAAAAAGAATACAGAAAACTTAACCTTTTTGAAATTCTTATCATGCTAATTGCAAGATCAACATTCTGGAAATGAAAATATTCTTCATTGTTTGATGGCGCGTTTTCTCAACATTCTTTAAAATTCCTTAAAATTGAAAGTATGTTTGCGTGCTCCAGTTCATGTGTTTAATTTATTTAAAATGTGAAATGTTATCCCTTTTCCCCCATTTATAGGACCGGAAAATTTCTACGTTGTCTAGCGCATCTCAGTCTCTGGCCGTGCCGCACTCCAAACATATTTTCCACCATTACAAACATGGGGAACTTTCCTCGAACTTCGTAAGTATTTAACATTGATTTGGTTGTTTCAAATGTTTCCTTCTGTTATAATACTTGATTACTTTGCTTATTACATTCTATTATTATATACCCATAATTTACAATGATAACAGGTTTGAATTATACAGATAATAGTTGGTTACCAACAAATCATCACGTTGGGTAGTAAATCGATATCATCAGGATTAAAGGGGTAGTTTAGTTTTGGTAAGGCTCAACTTTAGTAACCAAACATGGACAGTAACATTATAAAACCAATAGTTTTAACTCCACCATGCTCGAAAGGTATACAAAATTACAAACGACTAAGTAAAAAGCCCGTTATCATTAAAAAAGAGCCATTAAAACTCAAGAGGGTGCTCTCTAAAAAGGCATTAGTTTCAACCATTTTTCATACAAAATTATGCATGTGATGTTTTATTGAAATAATGATTAAATAGAGAGATCATCAACAACTATTTTAGAAAGGCTTTTGAAAATTGCTGAAAAAGTGCAAGCATTTTTTTTATTTTTTTGAAAAATTCATTTAATTATTTGGGCCCCAAATAATTATTAGTTCAGATATATTTATTGATATTTCAGCCGTTTCTGGGCCGATTTTGATCAAATAAAGTTTATTCTGCCATTAAAATTGCATGTTCTCGCAAATTCGACACTCAGTTTTTCATTACCTCACAAAAAAATGTGATGTGCAGCGCCCTCTCTACCAAAACTAAACTACCCCTTTAAGATGTCGGTATAATAAGAATGTACTAGCCACTAACAATGTTTAGAGAGCAAAACAGACACAATACTATATCATATCACATTATTCTCTACTCTGCGGCTTGCATCCTTAAAGTGACATTTCTGAGTCTTAGCATTTAAGTAAACATGAGATAAATTATTCCGTAACTATAATAATTGTATAATAATGACAATAATCGATATGCCATTAATATTGTTTGTTTATTTTTCTCAATCCAAACCTTTATTCTCTAAACCTGTCCTTTTTATCATTTGCACGTTTCATTACCTATTTCATCATATTCTTTGAATCTTTCCACACTTTATATTTGTGTTTATTTCCGGCACATCTATGTCTATGTTTTCAACTTTTACCCTAACTTGCGCTATGGGATAACCGCATTTATATCTTTTGAAATTGAACGATTTCGATAAAACAACAACGCTTGAAATTGCGCGTTTGATTAACCGATCAGACGTCATCTACGTATGATCTAAAAAAGCTTGCTCACGATTCAGAGAGTAGAAGCGGGTCCCGCCCCGTGAGTCGAGAAGCGCATGCGCAGTCCCGCCAAAACTCACAAACATCACTCATTCCAAGCAACAACGTCAACGGGGATGCGAACATCCCTATGACTAGGGTCAATGGTAACGCGAACCATGACACCTCCAACAATAACAACAACGATGCCTTCACCTCGATTGTGATCAACCGAAACGGAAATGCCCGGATGAAGGACGACCTGGTAGTGGGTGATGTGGAGAGTTTAGGCGGTGATAGTCAGGTAGACTTTGGTAGCCAGACACAGCTGCTCAATGTGCCTGGTAACCGGGCCGTTCTAGACTCTGACTCGGGCATCCACAGCGCGCAGGGTAACACACCTGTCCCCCCTGTCCCCCCTAATGCACCCTCCTCTTCTGACCCCCTTGATTCCTCTGACCCAAAGAGACGCATGTCCTTCCTCATCGACGGGATGCACAGCCACCACCACCACGAACATCACGAAGAGGGCGTGCCTGGAGAAGATACGAAGGTAGGAACAAAACCTCTATGTTTTCACCTCACTGAGTTAATTTGAAGAAGGACATTGAAGTTTGTCTCAATGCCTTTGATAGCAAGTCTTCCATGTAATTATACGTTTATAAAAAAGGCCTTCAACGAAGACAATTTCGTTACATGAGAATGTTTGAGGCATGTTGGCAAAATTTTAAACAAAGAATTCACTCTGATCTCACCTTATCACCAGATCACTCAATAAAATGATGGTCTTGTACACGAACAAAACAAACAATAAGCACGAGTTAATTTAGCCAATTGCTGCCTCGTTTGTTTGTTAGGACGGCGATAAAAAGGACGTTGAGTCTGAAGACGAGGAGGAGCCTATGCTGCGCCCCTTCCCCTGCCTGCCTGCCATCAACATGTACTACCCTGACAGAGAGATCCTCGACGGCAAGTGTGGCTGCATGCGCTATGGACTCAAGTGGCTGCTCTTCATCCTTAGCTTCCCCTTCATGTGTGCTTTCACCTGGACCATCCCCAACTGCGGCCTGCCACACCTCAGGTATGATAAACATAGACATCCAAACTTGCTAGTTTGAATGGTTGATTAGTAGATTAGTTGATCCTTAATGGTATGATAGGAGTAGTTGTGTGGTCTTCATCCTCGGCTTCCCCTTCATGCGTGTCATGTGTGCTTTCACCTGGACCATCCCCAACTGCGGCCTGCCACACCTCAGGTATGATAAACATAGACATCCAAACTTGCTAGTTTGAATGGTTGATTAGTAGATTAGTTGATCCTTACTGGTATGATAGGAGTAGTTGTGTGGTCTTCATCCTCGGCTTCCCCTTCATGCGTGTCATGTGTGCTTTCACCTGGACCATCCCCAATTGCGGCCTGCCACACCTCAGGTATGATAAACATAGACATCCAACATTGCTAGTATGAATGGTTGATTAGTAGATTAGTTGATCCTTACTGGTATAGGATAGGAGTAGTTGTGTGGTCTTCATCCTCGGCTTCCCCTTCATGCATGTCATGTGTGCTTTCACCTGGACCATCCCCAACTGCGGCCTGCCACATCTCAGTTAGTCAGGTAAATCAACAAAAAGTATGAACGGTTGACTGGTATATTTATTTATTTATTGATTGATTGATTGATTGATTGATTTGTTGATTGATTGATTGATTGATTGATTGATTGATTGATTGATTGATTGATTGATTGATTGATTGATCCATGTTGATATAAAAGGGCTAGTTGCGTGCTGTTCCTCCTAGGCCACACGTTCATGTGTGCTTTACACCATGACAGAACTAAATTTTGTATGGCCCCCCGAGATACCACCAACAGACACCTCCTATTATACATAACCGATACTCTGTATGAGTGATGTTTCGGATGACGATTAGACGGACTGAGCTAATTGCGTGGTGCTCATTTGTAACTTCCAATTAATGCATGTGCTATCAAATGTACAATGGTCGACAGTACTTAGTCAACCTCGCATGAGATGCGAGACAAACAACCTCTTAGCATATTATATACTATTCGTCGATGGTGCAGAGATGAGCCACTTCTCTTAACATTTTCAGCCCTTTGTGGTGGTTAGGAACCCGTTAGGAACCAAAACTATTTCAACTTGCAGTGGAATGTTTGATGGTCAGGGTTGTATGGATGCATGGTTTAATATTTCATTTTCTGATGTCCAATGTTATTGCTATATTTTAAGGATACATGTCGATCAATTGAATCATTCTGGTTATTGATTTATGAATTGATGAAAGAAGAAATGTTTTATTGGAAACGGGAGTAAACGGGTATTGTTGATGATTTACTCGGAAAGTCATTGATGAATAATAAATATCTTGATTGACCGTTTGAACATTTGATTCAATTTTGATGACCCAACAGGAAGTACTACCTCGCTTCGTTCACCCTGTCGATCGTGTGGATCGCTGCTCTCAGCTTCGCCATGGTGACCCTCGTCATCAAGGCTGGCTGCATCCTTGGCGTCAACGAATTCACCATGGGCCTCGTCATCGTCGCAGTCGGGACTAGCGTACCGGTGAGTGGAGGGGACTTAGAAGGAGTGGTAGTGGTAACAGCGCATAGGGACATGCAATTGTGCTTATGTGATATGCGCTATATAAAAGTGTTTCATTATTATTATCATTATTAGTTGCAGTGCTAATTCATCCATTATAGAGATATTATACAGTATTTTATCCACTATAAAGTTAATCTATCAAAGATCCGCAAAGTGATGCTCTATTTGCTAGAATGTTTGTATCAGAAGGCGCATGATATACCTCGGAGGTTTGAACAGCATGGGCAGTGAAGCCCCTTCTCTTGTAACAAAATCGATCTCTACAGAAAGACTTGGTTATTTAGAATCACATTAAGCATGTTAAGTAGATATACACACCCACCATTATCAGTCTAGTGCAACGGAAATAACATGATAATATTTGTTGACTGATTGTTGCTCGATTGTTTTACCAGGACGCTCTGAGCTCGATCCTGGTGGCCAGGGATGGATACGGTGACATGGCCGTCTCCAACGCCATCGGATCAAACGTCTTCGACATCGATCTCGGGATCGGCCTCCCCTTCCTCATCCGCACCCTCATCAACGGGTCCAAAATGGCACTCTTCAACGAAGAGAACATGGTAATCTTATTTTGAGGGAAATTCTATATATATCTCGGCATGACTTTTAATCAATATAAATGTTATATCATCTTCTTGAGCAATGTCTAGGATAATCCTTTTGGCCCGCTTATTATCCGAGTGCCCTATCACATTGCCCCTTGCATTATTTAATTGAATTAAAACTTCTTTTTTTTTTTTACCACATGCAGATAATGTACAGCTGTCTATTATACGCTATACAGGGTGGCCCAAAAAAAACGGAACGGGGCACTTCCCAAAATATAATACCACAATGTTTATGTTCATCGGATAGGGTGTCCTTTCCAATGAAAAACGATACCAAGAACAGTAATTTTGGTCACGTCGTTTTTGTTTAAGGACGCAGTGAGTGAGACCATGTCAGGTGCCGATTTATGTCGATTTCGACCTAGTCAATGCCAGTTTAACCGCACTCCTTGCCCGTAATACCATTCAGCGACCCCCGGGCGGGGGGGGGGGGGGGGGGGGTACTCAGATTATAGTCGGACGGGGGTGTGCGGCTGAGACCTCCAAACCCATACCCACATCTAAGGGTCCTTTTGCGAAAAATGGACCCATGTCTAAGGATTTTTTTTCGCCTGCGGCGCTTGTTTTGGGTGTATTTCCCGCAAAATTTGTGGTTTTAAGTTAGCGAGCGTAGCGAGCTTGAACATTTTTGCAATTTCACATCGGCAAATCCCAAAATCCCGTATAAAAAAGGGGAAATATGAAAAAAGGGACCCATGTCTAAGGATTTTTTTGATGAAAAGGGGACCCATGTCTAAGGATCTTTCTTGAAAAAGTCACCCTTCCCAGCGGCACATCCCCGTATACCCAATATACGTGAGTACCCCCCCCCCCCCCCCCGGGCAGCGACCAGGCCCATTCTCTCGGCACACGACTGAGTGCACACTAACAATAGTGCGCGATGCTCAACGATATGAACGGCGGTTCGTGCAATTCATTAAGCGCTGGCTCAATACAAATTGACAAAAAAGAGAACCTGACATGGTGTCACTCACAGGGCCCTAAAACAAAAACTACACGACCAAATTGACTGTTCTTGGTTTCGTTGTTCATTTGAAAAGACACTCTATCCGATGGACATAATACATGTGCTACTTTATTTTGGGAAGTGCCCCGTTCCGTTTTTTTTGGGGCCACCCTTTATAAATAAACTGTTTGTGCGTACAATAAGAATTAATTTGACATTTAAACTACATATACAACTGTTCAAACTTTACAAAATATAATAAGATAATACAAATACAATGCGAAGCAGGACATAGTCATGTTTATGATTTAAATTACAAAGGAACTAATGCAATGGCCAAGGCTCTCTGGGAAATGACGTTTGATTGCAATGTGCTCTAACTTGCTCCTAACATCAAATAAAAACATAACAAAGTATACACAATATGCCTTTGCATATCTATGTCATATTAATACAAAATGTCATTATTGGTTGTTCCTGCAGATTCGCTTTGACGCAGGTTATTACCCTCATCATCCTCGCTCTCGCCATCATTTCTTTCACCGCGGTCCGCTTCCGCCTCAACGCCGCCATCGGCGTTATTTTCGCCACCATGTACGTCATCTTTCTCGCCTACGCCTTCATACAGGAGCTCGTGTGCGACGGCACGTGCTGACATCGCCAGCAAATTAAGCAACAACTTTGAATTAACAACAACAACAACAACGAGGTTTCAAACATTAATTGTAGAATGAAAGAATATACACGAAATAGAACTTTTGATATTTCAAGAAAGGAACTGATTTGATAGGTATGACATGCAGCAGTGCCCATCGGTCGAAAATCAATGTTAATTGTTGAAACAAATTGCAGCAAAATTGCGTCGTTAAGGAAGATTATATCGAAAAACAATGCAATATTATTTATAAATGTAATTGGTACAAAAAAGCATAAATTGTGTTATTTAAGTAAGGAATTATGAATTCAGATTGACACTGGTAGGAATCAGCTTTTAGGAGCAACCGATCCGTTAACATTTCTCTTTGATCAATGAGCATATTAAAACAACAACAACGAAGTAACAGAAAAGTAGCGAGTTTTATAAATAATAATGTAATTTAAAAATTAATCATGCAAGTTAATATTCGTTTAACGTAATGATGAATTATTAAAGAAACAGGAGAAGCATACAAAGCCCCTATATATGTGATTTACATGTATGAGTGAGATTAGACAATTTCTGTCTCTATGCGTTTGTGTAACCATGGTTACAAACAATGAGTAGGTGATGCGTCTGCTTACGACGCTCATTTTCATTATTTATATTTTGTTAAGTGTAACATGTTGATAATTATCATATTCGAAGCAATAATTTTCGCGATTCGTCTTCACTAGTTATAGTTCAAACATCATTGATACAAATGCAGGTGTGTTTGATAGTTTAGTTGTAAAATAATAATGAACGATAAAATGTTTGGTATCATTGCAAAATTAGCAGATTTATTTGACATCTTGCCATACCACGCCGAGTGACATGCAGTAGCTGGGTGATGATTGAAGCCGTCCACGTAGTCT
>JBAMJV010009993.1:0-32500 GCA_037951105.1 Echinarachnius parma | reverse complement strand
GTGGCGGCACTCGCGGGCATTCTAGACAGCATCATGGCGCCAAAGTAGTCCGTCGGGCCCGTGCGCATCAGACGCACTCGCTGAGACCCACCCACAAAGGGTCTGGGTTTGACTCCCACGTGGTCGTGCTGGCGCAGAAGGAACACCCCTCCCAGGTAGCTGGAGTCTCGGGGCAGACTTTGCGCAGCACCATTGCTCCTGGGGACGGAGAAAAAACAAAACAAATGAAGAGCTTAGTTCCAAAAGGCGATATATCCCCTTTCAATAAAAGTTCTGTTAACGATGTCGGTTCATAATTTACAACATGATTTATCTAAGTTGCTATCTAAAAATCACAATTTTGTTTACACATTACCTTGCTAAAAACGGGTGAAATTATAAAACCAAGTGGGCTTACATTTTAGAAAAAGAAGATAGTACACATGTTTATACATATATGTATAATGTATGCTTAGTACTGCAGTGGAAGATACGTAGGCTAGCCAAAGAGGGCGCACTCTGAGAAACTGGACACCGTGGTCACTTTGAATGAAGAGATTGAACTTGTTTCAAAGTCATCTGGATGAAGGGATTGTGCTTCTATTGCATGATCCCTTTGGGATTGAACTAATTGCGTGGTCAATTTGGATGGAGACATTGTTCTTATTGCGTGGTCAGTTCGGATGAAGAGATTGTACTTACTGTGTGGTCACTTTGGATGAAGAGATTGTACTTATTGCTTGGTCAGTTTGGATGAAGAGATTGTACTTATTGCGTGGTCACTTCGGATGAAGAGATTGTACTTATTGCGTGGTCACTTCGGATGAAGAGATTGTACTTATGGCGTGGTCACTTCGGATGAAGAGATTGTACTTATTGCGTGGTCACTTCGGATGAAGAGATTGTACTTACTGCGTGGTCACTTCGGATGAAGAGATTGTACTTACTGCGTGGTCACTTCGGATGAAGAGATTGTACTTATTGCGTGGTCACTTCGGATGAAGAGATTGTACTTACTGCGTGGTCACTTCGGATGAAGAGATTGTACTTACTGCGTGGTCACTTCGGATGAAGAGATTGTACTTATTGCGTGGTCACTTCGGATGAAGAGATTGTACCTATTGCGTGGTCACTTCGGATGAAGAGATTGTAATTACTGTGTGGTCACTTTGGATGAAGGGATTGTACTTATTGCGTGGTCACTTCGGATGAAGAGATTGTAATTACTGTGTGGTCACTTTGGATGAAGGGATTATACTTTTTGATGCAGAGATTCATTGTACTTACTGTGTGGTCAGTGTGTAGGTGAGTTCCTGCCAAGCAGCATTCGCCTGTCCACATCTACTCCTGACCCAGAGCCCGTGACCTTTGGCCCTGCCGTCCGGTGTGTCATTGATGGTCACCTGACTGTAGATGTAATAGTAGCCTGTGAAGGGCGCCACCAGGAACTTGTTGTCTTCCAGCTGAAACTGTGTGAAGGCAAACTGCCCATCGTCCGTCCACTCCAAGAACTCGCCTGGGAACACAATAATAATAATAATAAGATAAGATAGTATTTAAATGTTGCTTATAAGTATCGGTTTCCATGGTAGTGTATATAATACGTGTGGTTTGCGGCTGCACCATGTGAGAGATGGGTGGATTGGTGAGTCCTGAAAAGGACTATGGTAGTCCTAGAAAGGACTGTTGGTAGTCCTAGAAAGGACTGTTGGTGTAGTCCTGAAAAGGACTGTTGGTATTCTTTCTAGGAGAGTCCTAAAAAGAACTGTTGGTAGTCCTAGAAAGGACTGTTGGGATAGTCCTGAAAAGATTTGTATAGCACCTAATGCAGAACAGCCTCTAAGCACTGATTATTATCCCTGGTCATTTGGTACAGTTCAGACCTGCACAATTATCTTGTACACATTCTAAACTCCCCGGGGAGCATACTAGCCGCGAGCAACCATATAGGTGTACCAAGCTAATTTTCACCAGACCAGGTACCCATTTATACACATGGGTAGAGAGCAACAATGTGGATTAAATGCCTTGCTGAAGGGCAAACGGAGTGGGCTGGGTTAGAACTTGGGATCTCACGCGCTCTACCAATCCTGCCACATTACTTCCACATAAATAATCATAGCTATAGTCATAGGTCCGTCACTATCAAAATCCTCGTTGTTGCACTCACCAAACGTAAGTAGCACACCAGCTATCGGACAAACACACGCAAAGAAGTAAATTAAAGTGATCTACTAACTTTTCCCCAAAGTGATATTTAAAACCTCAATTATATACGAATATCATTGTAAAATTCTTCAGAATGATATGAGAGATTTTCGCTGAAAAGGAATTATGTTTACTTATTAAAAAAAGAGTACATCGATGTCTGATTTTATCCCGATCTGAATTCGAATACTATGATAGATTAAGTATCCGAATTCGGATAGTATTGACTACGGTCACGCTTTGAAATTTAATCTTAAATATTTTCAGTTAGGAACACATTTAAAAAGTCAAAACCCACGTCATTCTAGCTGTTACCATAAGCCAAACAACAATGTACATGTGAAGTGTGAAAGCTCCAAGTGATTTTGATTGAATTTTGGCGGAGTTAATGGATCACTTTAATGAAACACTAATAAATGTATGACTTACTTGCTTCGAAGTTCCTGAATTCCTGTATTTCTGAGGACCTAAGGAGCGGTCTGAGGTGGGCGAAGTAGTGGTTCCCGTGTCCTGAACCAGAAACAAAGGTTGAAGAAATAACAGGGATCGAATGGATACTACTGGACATAATATTATAGATGCTAGAATAGAATAGAATAGAATAGATAATATTACTATGTATGTCCTCTGAGCAATCTGGGAACGTTTCATGATACATATTATTTATATCTTAAATAATGCACAAGTATTGGTTCCCATGACCTGATACACCAACAAGAAACAAAGGTTGGATAAATAAACATGATAAAAGGGATCAATTGGTTCCCATGACCTGATACACCAACAAGAAACAAAGGTTGGATAAATAAAAGGGATCGATTGGTTCCCATGACCTGATACACCAACAAGAAACAAAGGTTGGATAAATAAAAGGGATCGATTGGTTCCCATGACCTGATACACCAACAAGAAACAAAGGTTGGATAAATAAAAGGGATCGATTGGTTCCCATGACCTGATACACCAACAAGAAACAAAGGTTGGATAAATAAAAGGGATCGATTGGGTCCCATGACCTGATACACCAACAAGAAACAAAGGTTGGATAAATAAAAGGGATCGATTGGTTCCCATGACCTGATACACCAACAAGAAACAAAGGTTGGATAAATAAAAGGGATCGATTGGTTCCCATGACCTGATACACCAACAAGAAACAAAGGTTGGATAAATAAAAGTGATCGATTGGTTCCCATGACCTGATACACCAACAAGAAACAAAGGTTGGATAAATAAAAGGGATCGATTGGTTCCCATGACCTGATACACCAACAAGAAACAAAGGTTGGATAAATAAAAGGGATCGATTGGTTCCCATGACCTGATACACCAACAAGAAACAAAGGTTGGATAAATAAAAGGGATCGATTGGTTCCCATGACCTGATACACCAACAAGAAACAAAGGTTGGATAAATAAAAGGGATCGATTGGTTCCCATGACCTGATACACCAACAAGAAACAAAGGTTGGATAAATAAAAGGGATCGATTGGTTCCCATGACCTGATACACCAACAAGAAACAAAGGTTGGATAAATAAAAGGGATCGATAGATATATTACTAGACTTATAATGTACGTCCTCAGTTGAGATATATTTGGAAGTTCATGATTAATATGTATTTAATCCCGCGACCTGATATACCAACGAGAAACAAACGTCGGATGAATCTATTATGGGCGATTAAAGGGATCTAATAACTGTCTTAATACTTCCACAAAAGAGTTTAACTTAATAGAATGTGTTACTTTGTTTTAGTATAGTCTTGTATGTTGACTGAGTAATCGGGGAAATTAGTTTCCTGATATTATCTTAAATACTGAACATGCTGAACATGGTGATTGAAGGAATCTAATGACTAGCTTGTCATATACAGACAAATGCCCCTCCCCAAAAATGTATTGCTCAAAAGAAGGATTAACTCAATGCATGTTTAGCAAGGGGAGATTTGTACTATATGAAGAGCTTATTTCCCAAAGGGGCTATATCCACTTTTTCAATTTCTGAGAAAATCAGGTTTCTTTGTCCAACTTTGTACACGTGCCTATGGGAATATGAAAATTGAACGTTCCATATTTTGATTTTGATCTCGTAATTCGTCCTAAAAATCAGATTTCTAGATAGCTACATAGCTTATTTATGCGCTGATATCGTTAACTCATTTTGTATGGAAAGTGGATATAGCCCCTTTAATTTTGGAATTAAGCTCTTCATATGTCCCTCTATTTTGCAAACTTTCCAGGACTACCACAGTCCTGTTTAGGACTAATCAAGAAAGAATACCAACTGCCCTTCTCAGGACTCCCCATCCTTCATGTCCTTTCTTATCACAAAGTGCAACCGCAACCAACTGTATAATCTTTATCACCATGGAAGCCAATACCTACAAGCAACATCTAATCATAATACATTTACTGCCTTTTTTGTAAATTTTAAATCTCCCCGATACTGAACTGACCAGAGTTAAATCAATATCATGCATCGTAAAATATTAGAGCGACACAGATACAAATATTGTTGTAAAACAATGCACGTTTTACTCGTGCACTCCTTAGCTACACTACTGGGTAAAAACATTGGGCCCATACAAAAATGTGATTACTCGAGTGGTTACATTCAAACAAATATTATAATACAGTTATGTCACAAGATAATGGTCGGAACTGTTTTGAGGACAGTGACGTAGCGAGGAGGATGTGGGGGGAGGGGCTCCTGGACCCCCCTCCTCCTCCCCCCTCTCAGGCCAGGAATGTTGTTGCTTGCTTGCTTTGCTGCTTGCTTGTTAGCCGATAGTGTTAATTTGTTAGCTTTGAAGAACTAAAATCCCAAAGCTTCTGGAGGCCCGCAGGTTGAAGTACCCCCCCCCCCTCCCCCCTTTGAAATTCCTGGCTACGCCACTGTTTTGGGGAATTGTACCGTAAAGCAAGAGGTTATTATTTAGATAATTATGTACCTTGGTTGTTTGTGCGTGGACGGCTGACGGTTCGCCTCGACAGATGATGGGCAGCGCCATCTACGGCAGATCTTCTCTCTGTCACGTGTGAACAATACATACAAAATAAGGTACACAGTCATGACAGTGGGGTAGGCTTTTGTTATATTATAAATGATAATATTTCAGCACATCAATATAATGACACTTTGTGATATATTAAAAAGATAATATCTAGTACTGTTTAATGTCTCAAAAATGTTTTTACATCCTTGTGTATAATATTGAAATAAGTCAAAAAATATTGTCTATCGTGTTACTATACTTGTTACTTGTTCTTCTGATGGACTACTACTTAATACACATAACTAGTAGAAATAGACGTATTACCAAACATGCTAAATTGATATTAACAGTATAACAACTACCATACGACTATATAGGCGTATGGGGATGGGGTGTCAATAACAGAAGCTCCTGTCTTCAACAAAGATGAGCCTATTTACAAACAAATTAGCTGTTTTTCGAAAATATAATTTGTTTTAACCTGTCTGTCTCTATATTAAAATATACTACAATGATATAACGATGAATGTATCAAATAATAATAAATCATTGGCAGTAATACTAACAATACAAAATATGGTAATTACAAAAATATAGAATTTCTCGGTCAATTTCGTAAGTTGGCCACACAAATTTATTTTGTGTGCATTCAATTTCGCCGATTTTGTCACCGCAGCTGTATTTTGCAGTTCAAATTCGTTTTTTAGCATTCGAATTCATATAACGATCATTCGAAAACATTTTGTTTGCATTCGATTTAAAACGTGTTTCTATTTCGTAAAATTGTCATTCAATTTAAAGCGAGAAAATTCGTGATTACGTAATACCGCCTTCTGTGAAATCCGTTGGCGAAATTGAATGCAAATAGCGTGTTCTTTAAATTGAATGCTAAAAGTGGTAAATCACTTGACCGAAGAGCTAAATCGTATGAACAAATAGCAATTTTGAACCACAATTGCAAGCCTTCAGCTCAATTCCGCGAAATTGAATGACACGCTTATCAAAACGAATGAGAAGCTTACGAAATTGGCCGAGAAAACCTAAAATAGCCATAGTAATAAGTCTGACCTCTTTTGGATGCGGTGTCATCGCCATGCGCATCCTCCTCAGCTCCCATCATGCGTTCCTCATATACATCATCCTGCATGCCCTGTGTGATGAGAGTAAAGGCATATTCATATCATGATGGTTAGTGGTTGCAAAACACATTCAAATCCTAATGATGAGTGGAGGCAAATTCCAAAAGGCGCTAAATCCACTTCCCATACAAATTTAGTTATCGATATTTTTTTATTACCGCTTTATTTCAACAGGGTTGCCTTTTCAGTTAAACAACTGGTCTATCAATTCACTAATAAGCTTCGCAGCTATCTATAAATCCACATTTTAGGACGAGATGCACAATCAACATACACATATGGAACGTGCCATTACCATATTCCCATAGGCGCGTGTATAAAGTTGGGCAAGGAAACCGGTTTTTCTTGAAGTCGAAAAAGATTATTTAAGGCCTTTTGGAATTAAGCTCTTCATATTCATAACATGATGATAAGTGGGTGCAAAGCTCTCGATTATTGTTATGATTATTATGATGTACAATTGTCATGACATTATTATTAAAAGACAGATTTCTTTTGTTTCAAACATCATTTACCGTAAGTAGACTTTTCTTTCTCCCCTTTATCTTACTGTCCCTTTTTCCTTCTTGTCAAATTCACCTTTCTATACTATACTTTCGAATGCACTTTGAGCACCTTATTATAGGTGGATATTGCGCAATATAAATATAATGCATTGTTATTAATATAGAACCAACTCTCTTGTATTGTTCAAACAAGTCCCTAAATTAGTTACAAACAAGGCGCTGTTAATGTAAGCACTTTCACAGTGTTCCTCATTGGGACTACTATTTGTTAATAATCATTTTAAGAATTGTAAATAAAATAATGGGATATCAATGTTTTTGAATAAAACGAATAACAGTTGTAAACATTACTCTTTATTGATTGAATTAGGACAGAACACAATTGCCTTTTACATTTGAATGCTTGTAAATGTATTTAAACATATGTGCATTATACACTGTTAAAACGCTGTGTAAACAAATTCAACAACTTGTTGAAAATTTTCAACAACCGCTGTTTAACATATGAACCATCCAACTGTTGTTGAAAACATTCAACAACCCCATTTGTTTAAAGTTTACACAACTGTTGTTTTAATTTGTTCTACAACTGTTGTTTAGAATAAATTTCAACAATCCTGTCGAAATAGCAAATACAAAACAAGATGTAAAAGCGGCAAGGGTAGGATTCGAACCGGGGGTATTTGGGTTATAAGACTAACACGCTACCACTGCGCTAAACTCGGTTCGCTTGGTTTGCGGTGGGACAAAAGCGGTTTTGTCGCGATGATTTTGCGGTCGAAACTATCACGTGATTTAACACGTTTTATCAACGCTTGAGCAATGGACGCTTTACACAACCCTTCTTTATACAAATTATCATGCTACACCTAAAGTTGTATGAAAAGATTCAACAACCAGTTTTACACAGCGTTTTTTTACACTGCGTTTTAACAGTGTATAAGTCAAGTATGTCATATTGTGCCATCGATTATTACGCTTTACTTTATCTAATTAAATTATAATTATTAAATTTTTCCACTATTTTGGTCACCTGTTTTCTGCGAACCCAAAACAGCATGGATCTATAATTTGTTTTGTCATCTTTTAATAATATGAATACAGAATGAATAATACAAGAAATGGTGATTCTTGTGTACACACTTTTCATCCGCATTAATCGACAGGAATGTCAAATGTTTGCATTATTTTATCAGATAATAATGTTATTAATTTTTCATTTAAACTCTATTTTAACACAGATTAGCTTTGAGCATCACATAGCAAAGAAAACAATGTTAAAGATCAACACCATTGTGTACTATTTCTTCAAAATCTGCAAGAATGATTCGGCATTTCCATGCAGTCGCTTCTGCAATAATTGTATATGCTGCATATTCATTTGGATATCCTTGCTAGTTAAACTAGAAAAGACATAAAGCCCAACGCACACAGAGCCGACACGATCCGATCAGACCGGTTTTCAGTCAGGCGGGAGTCGGTTTCACCCAGTCGAGTCCGATTCAACATGTTGAATCGTCCTCGACTGGTAAAACCAGAGTCTTGAGGCAACGCCATCCGAGGCAATCCGACCATGACAACAGTTGCATCGGGTCGGATCGGCTCCGTCTGTCATATCGGAGGGTATGATATGCGATATTATTTCCGATACTATATCCGCAATGGATTATATATTTACTATTATTGATTGAACATACGGGCACCCTGCCCTCAAATTGATACGTAGATATGAGCGTTGTAGCGAGAAGGTGGCTAGGGGGGTTCTGCCGTGGGTTTGGCATCAACCGTTGTGGGCCGGTTGTTCGGGGTAGTGTCGTGGCGACGTACCGTACGCTGTTTCGTTAGGCGGGCCGATCCAGTGTTCCGTTGATTGGTTGTTTGCCCGTGTGCACCGGCCAATCAGCGGGTTCCGTTGTTGACCTATCAGGAACGCAATCGCTCATGCGAGATTGTGATGTTGGGAGCCACGGTAGAGCATAAAAAGCCGAGTGTCTACATTCGATATTATCATTTGACAAAGTATTGCAGTAGCATACGAAACGTCGTGATCGTTTAGATTCCTAGTTTTACATTGCGAGACAAGCGAATATCATTAGCGATATTATTTCCGATACTATATCCGCAATGGATTATATATTTACTATTATTGATTGAACATACGGGCACCCTGCCCTCAAATTGATACGTAGATATGAGCGTTGTAGCGAGAAGGTGGCTAGGGGGGTTCTGCCGTGGGTTTGGCATCAACCGTTGTGGGCCGGTTGTTCGGGGTAGTGTCGTGGCGACGTACCGTACGCTGTTTCGTTAGGCGGGCCGATCCAGTGTTCCGTTGATTGGTTGTTTGCCCGTGTGCACCGGCCAATCAGCGGGTTCCGTTGTTGACCTATCAGGAACGCAATCGCTCATGCGAGATTGTGATGTTGGGAGCCACGGTAGAGCATAAAAAGCCGAGTGTCTACATTCGATATTATCATTTGACAAAGTATTGCAGTAGCATACGAAACGTCGTGATCGTTTAGATTCCTAGTTTTACATTGCGAGACAAGCGAATATCATTAGCGATATTATTTCCGATATCGGAGGGTGTTTCACAAATGAATATTTTGTCATTATATATTTATTGTGGCATTATACGGACATTTTGGCCAAAATTTGGCGAAATTTAGGCCAAACTATGGCTAAATTATACGAATTTGGCCAACATATGTCAATAATTTGGCAAAATTTTGGCTAAAACGTCCCTATAATGCCTTCATAAAAATGTGTCATTATGACAAAATATTTCTTTGTGAAACACCCCTCGGGTTTTTATAGAATTATAGTATAGTAAACGAATTATTCGGAACGAGCAGCGCGTTGATTGGTACTGTACGTATCATTGTTGGTATAACTATAGAGACGTTGTTTTTAATTGTTTGCCCATAAAATAATGTATAGTTCATATTCAATAAGGTCGTTATCATTCGCAAATATTTACTCGATTAAATTAAATTATTACAAAGGAAACGAATCCTACTGCCCTACTCCGAATTCAAAGTTCACACATTTCTATTACAATGCATGTGAAATCTTATAATCGCACCATGTGCAAGCGCAGTAGTAACACATATGACATAGGATAATTTAAGCCAAAGATATAATAGGGATTTATGGGGATGGTGTGGCACAATCGGATGGAGGCTCGACTTTAAAGGGCAATGAAACCCAAGCAAAATGTTGCTTTCATAGTCTTGAAGAGATTAAGAAGAAGAATCTCTGAAAGTTAGAGCATAATCGGGTAAGAAACAAGAAAACTACGGCTCTTTGAAGATGTCCATTTATTCCTATGGGGAACTCAAATTGGCAACGCACTCTGATAAGTGTGTGGACAACTCCCCATATGTTTTGTACACAAATGTTCCCATTTTTACAGTTTTCTTCATAGTCACATTTTTCCATTCCCCCAACTCATGATATGTTATGTATAAAAGCATTCTACAAAACATACGGTATGTTGAACTCGACCGAAGGGTAAACATACATTTTGAGAAAATTGAACAAAACTGAAATTTTGTGTACAAAATGTATGGGGAGTTGTCCACAACTTTGCCAGAGTGCGTTGCCAATTTGAGTCACTCGAAGAAATACATGGCTCTTTTCAAAGAGCCATAGTTTTCTTATTTCTTGACCGATTGTGCTCAAATTTTCAGAGACTATTCATTATATTTAGTGCCTTATAGTGCATACAACAATTTGTCTGGATTTCATTGTCCTTTAAATCTAGAGGTCGTGGGTTCAAACTCGGTTGATTTCTCATCATTTATGTCCTTTAGCAAGACATTTAATCCGTATTGCTGCTCTCTACCCAGGAGTATAAATGGGTACCTGGTTGGGTGTTAATTAGCCTGGGCGCTATCATATGGCTGCCATTGGCTAGTATAACTCCCCGGGGAGTTGAGATGGTGCACAAGATAATTGTGCGGGTTTGAACTGTACCAGTAACGACCAGGGTAATAATAGAGCGCATATAGGGACGTGCATTTGCAATGTGATATGCGCTAAAAACAGTGTATTATTATTATACACACTTCCCAGGTTAAACGTGTCCCTAAGTTGCAATTACCTAAGCAGAATTGTGTCAATAACATACGACCTTCGGTTTTTGCCGATATAGTCTGAAAGTATGGACAAATTTTGAACAAAATATCGGCAGTAAATGTAACAGTATAGAGTAACAATAAACACATTTAGTCAGTATTATATAGACCTAAATACATACTATTATATACTTCAAACTCAATAGCGTTCTTCAGTCATGTGTTGGTCGAAACCGAAACCGGACACAGAGAATCGGATGATCCGAAACAAATAATATATATTGTCAGTCGATTTATTATTTAACTTCTTGGAAACATTCAATTCATTTCAATGACTCCAACAATAATTGTCAACAAGTTTGACACGTAACATGAATCAGTCTATGCATGGGGACTCATCTAGTCAAGTAGATGATCCTGGGTTACAGCATGGGGTCCTGGAATTAATCAAATGTGGTTCCGTTTCTTTTAGTATGAATCTTTCATTTCATTCGCAAATAGTGGTATAATCTAGACCTTTCATCATTTACGTCACGATAATGACGTAAAGGGCAAACATTGATGAGGGGATACGGAGGGGAAAGGAAATAAATAGTCAACTTACGTTTCCGGGTTGCTCCTGCCAGTCTAGCGGGCCCTCATAGCCCCACTGCCCAGCCTCCACTGCTCCAGTCAGCTCCACCAACACATCCACCTGTCGTTCCAGCTCCCGCATACGGGTATACAACATGCCAAACCCGGCACATACAGCGGCGGTGAGTAGGATGAGCAGAACGGTGCGGCAAGCTCCCCCGAACTTCCCGGGGGCCTCGCCGTCAGAGGCATGGTGTTTCTCGGCTGGGTTGAGCACTCTTGTAGCGGTAGTTGGATGGTAGACTCCCCGGGTCTGCCCCTGTGATAACTCGACGATGGTCGGTCCTGAAGCATATGCAGGCGGGAGAAGTTTGTCTTTGACTTTAGAGTCCATGCTGAGTGTTGGATCCATGGTTCTCACGGGATAGTCAGCTATTAGGATGAAAATATCGCAAATAATCGTCACGGTGATTAATCAGTTTGTTTCGTTTCCGAAAATGACAAGGTGAGATGCCTGATGTATCAACTTGAATTTCTCACAATCATAATATTGACAGCTTCTTATCCGCATGTGTTGCGATGAGCCAATATGAAGTTTGTTGGATATTTATTTCGGAATAACAATCTCCAGTTCAATATTGAGATGTACAGATGCGATCATAGGCTACCGATCATCCGGTGAGTTTCATGTCTTAGAAACTTCTCCTAAAGTTTCATAAGTTGAGCCTGTTTAGGATGATTTATGATTAAATCCCATTGATGTAGGCATATAATTATCAAGTCAGCAAAATCAAACATTATTTATTTTCCACTCGTATTAATTGATAACTATTACAATATTTAGCCTATAAACGCCGACGGGAACCAACTACTTGGTGAAAGCAAATGGCTCGACCGAAGGGACATATGCGACTGACGATCGCTCAAAGCTCGATAAACCTTCATTTCTCTGAACCAAGTTAACTTCAGCTACACATACATGACATAGTGGGCCCCTGAACGAGGATTCTAATAATACGCCAACATGCTAGACATCATTGATTGTCATGTATATTGTTGTGTAGTCGGCTATGCCGGTTATCGGCATGTTCGAGAACGCAACACCACAGAGGGTGTACCCAGCATGACAGTGGGTGTATAATTATAATACAGACAGATTATTTACACTTTTTGACAAAACAAATCTCATAAATCAATCTAACAGGGTTCAGTGCCAACCTCTTAGGGGCATTGTTCATTCATCATAAAGTTCATAGCATAATAATTATTATGTTTACCGGAAATATGTCTCAATTGAGCGATTTTTTAAACATTATTTACAAACATGATATACCGGTGGCTTGGTATTATTATGTTGTGCTATTTCCCCCCCACACATGAGCACACATATCGTGATTACAGAACAATGTATTGTGTAATTTCTGTCTCAACTGAAGGATAGGCTGCTTCGTGTTAGTTTGGATTTCATTTTATCGCATTCCAATTTATTGATTTATTTTCCGAAATCACAATTAAACTCATTACAGAGTAATATAGCAAAAAACAATAGTACATAATTCACCACGTTCATTGAATGTGAATACAATGGATTCGGAGGGATGGCCCATTCATCGCCGTCTATGTATAGACATGGCTGATCTTCCTATATACCTTTTACCCAATCATAATTAATTATGATGACAAAGACAACCATCTACCAATGATCTACCCTACATAATATAGATACACCTCACAAAAAGGGCATAGCACCTGTAACACATGTTAGAGTCTTTATAATCATAATCAAGAGCTTACTTCCTAAAGGTGCTAATTCCATATTTCCAACTCTGGAGAAAAGCAGGTGTCTTTGTCCATCTTTGAACACATGCCTATATGGGAATATGAAAATGAAACGTTCCATATTTTGATTTTGATTGTGTAATTTGTCCTTAAGTTTAGATGTCTTGATAGCTACGTAGCTTTTTAATGTACTGATATCGTTAACTCACTTGTTTCTTTATGGAAAGTGGATTTAGTGCCCTTTGGAACGTAGCTCTAAGGTGCAGTAATTATACTTGTGGGTGCATTGCCCTTTTGGGTTGAGAGTAGGCACAGTGCCACATGCATTATTATAAAGCATTGTATTAAAAGTCTAAGGAATTCTTTGTGTAACAATTTATAATAATTGGAAGAAGGCATTATAGTTGGAGAAAGGTCGTGCCAGGTAGTTCGATTCCGAACCCTGACGCTCAACCCAGGGTGTGATATACGTACCTGGGGGTGTATTCTGAAGTTAAAATCTATTTTATCTACGTCTTATCTACGTCACTAAAATATATTTTAGCAAATCGCTATTCCTTAAGTACAGTGTAATATTTTAGTGACGTAGATATGACGTAGATACAATAAATTTTAACTTAAAGGGAAAGTTGAGTTTTGGTAGAGAGGGCGCTAGACTACTTAATTGGTTTGTGAGGTAATGACAAACTGAGTGTAAAATTTGAAAGAGCATAATATTTAAACAATAAAATCATCTTTGTTTGATCAAAATCGGTTCAGAAACCGCTGAAATATCCATAAATATAACAATTTGTAATAAACCCGGGGCCCCGGGTTTATTAGAGAATTTTGAACCAGCCGTTAAAAATTCAAAAAAATGCTTCCTCTTTTCAAAAAGTTACAAAATACGTATTTAAATAGTTGTTGGTTATTTCTCTATCTAATCACTATTTCAACAAAGCATCACATGCACAATATTTTATTCAAAATGGTTGAAACCGATGAGTGTTTAGAGAGCGCCCTCTCACGTTTTAACGGCTCTTTTTGAATGATAACATGATCTTTACTACGTCAATTGTAATTTTGTGTTCCTTTCTAGTTATAACTATTAGTTTGTAATGTAATGATGCAGGTTTTGGTTACTAAAATTCAGTTTCACTAAAACTGTACTCTCCTTACCAGAACTCAACTATCCCTTTAAAGGGACTTAGTAACATTGTCCAAATCCTCAAAATAAAATTTTAATTCTAGCGGTTCCATCATACCTTGTTGTATTCGTATTAACAATAAAATCATGGGACCGGTTTCGATTTTTCAAATTTCCCTTTCGTTACAAAGATATGTACGATTGAAGTATTCAGATAAGAAAAACTCCCCCGGAGTTTTTCTTACCGTGTACAAAGTGAGTGCAGTGAGTTGGTGAATATCACTTTGCATTTTCGCTCATTACTTGGCCATGCAATGTCCATTTGACTATAAATTTTCACACAATACCCTGTGGACATATGAGATAACAACAATATACATTGCATCAACCCTTCATCACTTTTTGCACATGTCAACAATGTTACTAAGTCCCTTTAAAATCGTTTTCAGAATACTAGCTTTAGGTATGGGGGTTAGGAGTGACTTGCTTATTCTATTTTGGATGACATAACTATGAATTAAACACATGCTAGTTTAGTTGCTTACTAGTGTTAACTTAGTGGGTATCTAAGGCTTACCCAGCTAACCCTAGTTGGGGACTAGGAAAACTATTCGTTGCTCAATAAACTGCATATTTAAAATGCTGTAGCAAGTAACTAAGTCAGCAGGGTTTTGTGAATTTGGGGCCTAGTAGCTATAGGCATGGGGGTTAGGAGTAAAGTCTGTATAAATGTAAGCCCGATGGTTGATCGTTGGCAATATATGCTCACCTGGGAGTTACAAATGCGCAATGCAATGCGCTTGCATGCAATTAAGGAACCATGCATAATAGGGTCAGTGGTCGGAGATAATAATATTTATTCTGCCACTTTTCCAATAATAATAATAATAATAAATTGCTACTTATACAGTATAGCGCTTAATAACTAGAATAGTTCTCTAAACGCTTTACACTGATTATATATAGAATTATACCGTTACAATTACAAAGAGCTAATAATTATACTGTTAATTAAGCAAATAAATTACCAATTACTGTAAGTGTCCATGTATCGTAACTACCCTGCCAGCAATTAGCATCAGCTATGCTGATTTGCTGTTGACATGGTAGCTACAACGGACATTCACACAAACAGACAAACAAACTTGAACGTTTGATGAAACGGGCGGGGCCCTGTATCTATCTATACAAGCGATATATACAGTATATATATATAAATGCTACATGAACCTTACTTATCAAAATTGTTTGTACATGTAATAGCACCTTGAATTAATTATGCTGAATCGAGAAAGAAAAACAATCATCATTATTCATTTGTTTATTTTGTTTTAGTCATTTATAACGTATTATTTTCAAGATATTTTTACTAATTGCCCTCCCATTGTAGTACATGTAATATGACGGTATAAATTAACTCCTATGTAAACTGTTCTGCCCGACATCGTTCGGAACTTGGTATAACGTGGTACCAATGCCATTCATTGTTCTGAAAGAGCTAACTTTGAGACTTATGCAAATAATATGAACGGGAAAAAAATCTATATTAAAATGATTTGTTTTGCTCCAATTGTTGCAGACAACATGCATATTGCATGCATTTCCGTTTAGTTGTTAATTACTTGTTGTTTTTGTTTGACTAGGCTTTTTATAGTCGCGTAATGACAGAGATTAAATATTACACTGTTTAATATCCATTTTGTATACATATGTTGGAATCACTTTTCTAATACAATACTAATATAAGCGATTTAAATAGCGCCCATTTGATTGATAATCATCTCAAAGCGCTTTACAATGATATTATTACCCCGGTCATAGGATACAATGCAAACCAGCACACATTGTGTGCTCCATCTCCACTCCCTGGGGAGCATCCCTTCCAAGCTGCTCATGGGCATTGAGAATATCGTTCACATAAAGGCTCTTACCGGATCTCCATTTATGCACCTGGGTAGAGAGCAGCAATGTGGATTTATTGTCTTGCTGAAGGAAAAACGCAATGGGCATACTCCGGGTTCGAACTGGGGATCTCGCGCTTGGAAAGCGAGCGCTTTACCAATCTTGCCAATCTTTGCATTTCTGTTGATTCCGAATACTGTCATTTATATCATGTATTAACACTTTCATAACAAATGTTTAATTTGAATTTAAATATACCCCAGGCCTTTATTGTTATTCATAGTTACTTGAAGACCGTCTAGTAAGTAATAATCTTGCCTTGAATGTAATGTTTACATCAGGGATCAGGAATCAGCAAGACAATAAATCCACATTGCTGCTCTCTACCCAGGTGTATAAATGGGGACCCGGTAGGAGGTGAAAGCCTTTATGTGAACGATCTTCTCAATGCCCATGAGCCGCTTGGAAGGAATGCTCCACAGGGAGTGGAGATGGTGCACACAAAGTGTGCTGGTTTGCATTGTATCCTATGACCGGGGTAATGATATCATTGTAAAGCGCTTAGAGTTGATTATTAATAATATTAGGCGCTATATATATATATATACATCGAGTATTATATTATTATTATCCGTGTTTACACAAATGCACAAATAAATGTCACGCTGATTTTTGGCATTAGCAAGAAGTGATCGATGGAATCAATGGAATTAGGACATGTATACATTCAGGCCAAGTCAGTGTATAAAAGGCGTGTTTGGATACAAATGAATGCATGCTTGTATAGCCCGTGTTGACAGTCCACGGTCTGCTGATAAGACAGGGTGTAGTCAGGCATAGAGTCAACATCGTGAATCAAAGACCGATCTGAACAATACAACTATTCACTTATTAGCTCACATTTCTAAAGGAGGGATAACCCCGACCGTTTTCCCTTCTAAATCATGAATATTCATGTCTCATGAATATTCATAGATCTATCTGCAAAGTAAGGACCGCCCCCGTTCCCCCAGGGTCTCACACAAACAATAAGAGAATCAGGGCCCTAAACAACAACAACAACAGGCATGCACTACCGCTAGTATATTTACACATAGATTCAAGGTTGGACAAAATGCTATGTCACCCATTGGGTGACATTACTACAGAATAATGCATAAGTTTATTAGGCCGACTTTCGAAAGCGTTGACCTTATCTTTTTGTATTGGTTTATTTGTATCCTTCTTTTTTCTTTTCTTTTTTCTTTTCTAGTTAGTGTGCCACACTTGTTGTGTGGTTATTATTATATTTGTAAATCAATTGGGCTTTGGGTGAGGTGGGGGGGGGGGGGGGGATACGTTCCCCAGGGCGCCCCAACCAGCAGCTACGCCCCCGACCATAAGGACAATATAAGTTTGAGTAGAAAAGAGAAGAGAAAGACAAGGGCAAGAACGACCGGATTTAATAATCCAAATACAAAATTCCCATCATTCACATGAATATGCACGTGATTATTTATACTAATGGTTCGTGTTAGTGAGTATGGCTTTAGGAGAGAATTACATCCTAGAAAATACAAGGGGTATTATTGACTAATATAGGTTTTCCCATCCATTTCAACTCTTTTGTCATTTAATTTTTATAAATTTGTACTTCAATTTGTCCCGAGAAGCCGAGAATGTGCCAAAGCCAACTTCAATTTCGTCTATTGTCGACCAATTTCACCAAAATTCCATTCAATTTAGTAATTTGTCTCACAGTATATATCGTCCAGTACAATTCAAATTCGTCAGTCATAGATTTGTTCTGCTAATGCGACCGACGAATTTGAATTGTAATCGAAGAAAGTGCGTGACGAACGACTATAAATAGAATGGACTTTTTTGTGAAATTGTTCGACAATAGACGAAATTGAAGGTGGCATTGGCACGTTCTTGACTTCTCTGGGCGGAATTGAAGTACACATTTATACAATTGAACGACAAAAGTGTTAACATGGATGGGAAAACCTATACTAGATCGATTATTTCAACAATTTTTCGTAATGTTGAAGAACTTAGTAGATCACTCAGTTGGTCATTCATTAATAATACCTGTACGTAGATGATGCCAATCATGCAGTAGCTGTATGAATAATACAAGTGGGATGAACGGACAAACACAAATCTTTAATGGGATCTAGTAACTGTGTTGCCATGTGCGAAACGTGATTAATGGTTGATACAATGTGTATTGTGATCTGGTAGGCTCTATGTCGACTGATATATCGACTACTAGTACTAAATGTGTGCAACATTCACGTTAAATAGATAATGTATGCCCAAGTAATGAGCGAAAATGGAAAATGATATTCGCTAAATCATTGAACTGATTTTGATCACAGTATAGTAACTTTCCAGATGATAATTTAAAATCCGAACATTTAAATTTTAAATATCTTTTTAACAAAAGGGAAATTCGAAAAAACAAAACCTGTTCCATGCTTCTATATGGGTAAATTACCATATTAATTACCGTATTAAATACGAATACAACAAGGTATGAGTGAACCACAAAAATTGTAGTCCGTTTAGTGGATGTGGACATTGTTACTAGATACAGTATAACTACAGTATGACATTTCAACAACAACAAACTACATGCTTACCTTAGGTTTTGCAGAAGATATCCAACTTATAAAAGTATCAAGTATCGCGTCGCAATTCCAAAGAAGTCTTTTTCCTACTCGTCTAAATAGTGGTTAATAGTAATTGTTCAATCGCTGTGTGTTCTCCAAAGCGAAGAAAATAGCTATGTCCTCAAGTTTGCTCTGCTAGAATAAAATGAATACATGCGTAGGTAGTGACTTCGAAGGGTGAAACAGATATACTCGAAGAGACTAAAACAAAATATGCTGCATGAAGTTGTTTGATAAACTAGATGATGTTTTACTCCAGATGAGAATTATACTGAGTTTGCTTCGAGTTGTGTGTACTACAATGACATGAGACGATCGAGGAGGGGTGATTATATACTGGAGAAAAATAGAAACAAACAATTTAATATCAATGTGGTTGGGAAATAACACGAGCTATTTCTACCAGCGCAGATTCGATTTCCCACCCAACCAAAACTCATGAAAATATGCAGTAATACACATTTCAGTTTAAAATCATACATTTCCATTACTCAGTTCTAAAGATAGCTCAGAGTATATTCTATTTCTCGTGCTGTGGTCAGAGAGAGACAGAGAGAAATGACAACTGAAAGAGAAATGGAAAGTTGAGCATTTCCGGAGAAGGGAAGAGAGAAATGGTGGTATTTCATCCAGAGCGCTAGATCTGTGGTACATGATGCAATGCCGCTCGCTATCGCTATATCAAGAGCGCGGTGAGGGGATGACGTGTGCGTGTACCGACCCAGTGCAGTGCGGACAGCTAGATCGCTCCCGTCCGGGGATTCCCCACTGCTCTCTCCACCTCGTATCCCCCTCGCCCCGACCCACCCTTCTTGAAACCCCCTCACCCCACCCCTATTACCATCTCAACCCACCCCTCTTACACCCCACCCCTTACCAATGTCAACGTGTATAAACCAGAGTCGTAATATAAACACTCTGTGGGTAGTCATGGTCAGTGTAGTTGTGGCGTAATATGTTTCCCTGTTCTCTTTCAGTTGTCATTTATCTCTTTCTCTCTCTGACCACAGCACGAGATATATATAGAATACACTCTGAGCTATTCTACTCTATATATTTTAATGGTGTAATTTATCGAACTCCTTAAATATATTTGTTACTGTATTTGATTTGTTTATTTGGTTAGGCATATAATACAATTACTTTCTTGAAATTATGTAACTTACTATGAATGACCTGCTTGATTATGATATTTCTAAAAAATACTTCTTATTAATCTATGTCCTTATTACCTCTTCTTCTTCTTCTTCTTCTTCTTCGTTTTCTTCTTCTTTTTCTTCTTCTTCTTCACCTTCTTCTTCTTCTTCTTCTTCGTTTTCTTCTTCTTTTTCTTCTTCTTCTTCACCTTCTTCTTCTTCTTCTTCTTCTTTTCATGGTTGATTTAAAATCTAGGTTTTGTGCCTATATTCTATTGTGATACTTGGCCTATTTTATTTTGTTGTACTTATTACTTAAATGTTAAGCACCGTTTGTGCTGGTTTGATATACATCCTTTTGCTTAAATACACAAAATATTGTTCAGGTTCTTTTGTGCTTCCTTGACAATTGTTTTGCTTGTATTTGTTGTGCTTGCATATATTATGTTTTCTATTTTGTACTTTGTTTTTATTGTAAACATTTGACTTTGATGTATTATTGTAAATAAAGTTATCCTTTGAAAAGTCAAAAAAGTCTTCTTCCTCTTCACCTTCTTCTTCCCTGTTGTCTTCCTCTTCTTCTTTTTCTTCGTCGTCCCTTCTTTTCCCCTCCTCTCTTCATCTCTTTCCTCTTCTAATATTCCTCACTTTCTCTCTCTTTTACACCTGATTATATATTGAGTATATCCTTATATTCTTACTACCTATCCCTACTCTTGTCAATGTTATTAGCAAATTTGTGTTTATCGAAATGTAGTTTATCTTTGACATGATTTTGAATTTGCCCATGTACGCTTTTTGTTTTTGTAGAAAAAAACACTTTGTCCATTTTTATGTTTCTAAATGTATTTTTTCATGTACAATTCGGCTATGCCGCGAATCATGATTTTTGAAATAAACTATCATCTATCTAATATGCAATGCCGCACACAATCAAGAGGGTATTGCCATTCGCGCGCGTGTGTGTGTGTGTGTATGTGTTGTGAGTGGACAACGGTCCAACCATAATCCCGGTCATACGTACTATACGGGGATTCCCCCCGATGCCCTCGTTCATCTTACCATCCCTCGTCCCCTTCTCAAAACGAATATTATATTTTGGCGCAAATATTTACAATTGATGGACACGCCAATATAAAAAAAAATATCCGTTACCTGTGGTGGATGTTGTGGTGTAATAACGATCAAATGCTACTCGCTATCAAGAGTGCGTTACATCGTGTGTAATCGTGATCATAGTAATGGACAACGTAGAAAGTTACCTTAGTCAGGATTCCCCAGCCCGCTCCTCTCCCTCCTTTCCTCTCTCCCTCCAACACCCCCATTTCCCCTCTCCCCTCCCTCCAACACCCCTCCATACTCCCTCCCCCCCTCCTCCAACACCCCCTCCATACATGTACCCCCCCCTCTCCAACACCCCTCCACACATGTACTCCCCCCTCCCCCCAACACCCCCTCCCATCTCGCTCCCCTCCCTCCAGTGTAGGGGATTCCCCGCCCGCACTCACTCACCCTCCCCTATCCCTCTCTCTCTCTAGCTCTGTCTAATATTTTCACCATGTTCACCCTACCTGGTGTATGTAAGTATTATGCAATGCTACTAGTTATCATGTGCACATTGGTTCTACTAGGTCAGCATACAGTAGTAATAGCGCCAGTGACGTCATGATCATCTCCCCTCTCCCCTCCTATCGATCCCCAAACATCCCACCCCTCTCCCCCTCCTATCAATCCCCCAAAACCCCACCCCTCTCCCCTCCTATCAATCCCCCAACACCCCACCCCCTCTCCCCTCCTATCAATCCCCCAACACCCTACCCCTCTCCCCTCCTATCGATCCCCAAACACCACCACCCCCTCTCCCCTCCTATCAATCCCCCAACACCCCACCCCTCTCCCCTCCTATCAATCCCCCAACACCCCCACCCCTCTCATTGATCCACCAACACCCCACCCCTCTCCCCTCCTATCGATCCCCAAACATCCCACCCTCTCCCCTCCTGTCGATCCCCCAACACCCCACCCCTCTCCCCTCCTATCGATCCCCAAACACCCCACCCCTCTCCCCTCCTGTCGATCCCCCAAACACCCCACCCCCTCTCCCCTCCTATCGATCCCCCCAACACCCCACCCCTCTCCCCTCCTATCGATCCCCCAACACCACCCCACCCCCACTCCCCTCACCCTAACGATCCCCCCAACACCCCCACCCCTCTCCCCTCCTATCAATCCCCCAACACCCCACCCCTCTCCCCCCTCCCTCATCGATCCCCCAACACCCCACCCCTCTCCCCTCCTATCAATCCCCCAACACACCACCCCTCTCATTGATCCACCACACACCCCACCCCTCTCCCCTCTCCTGTCGATCCCCCAACACCCCACCCCTCTCCCCTCCTATCGATCCCCAAACACCCCACCCCTCTCCCCTCCTGTCGATCCCCCAACACCCCACCCCTCTCCCCTCCTATCAATCCCCCAACACCCCACCCCTCTCATTGATCCACCAACACCCCACCCTCTCCCCTCCTATCGATCCCCAAACATCCCACCCCTCTCCCCTCCTATCAATCCCCCAAAACCCCACCCCCTCTCCCTCCTATCAATCCCCCAACACCCACCCCTCTCCCCTCCTATCAATCCCCCAACACCCCTACCCCTCTCCCCTCCTATCGATCCCCAAACACACCACCCCTCTCCCCTCCTATCAATCCCTCAACACCCCACCCCTCTCATTGATCCACCAACACCCTACCCCTCTCCCCTCCCTGTCGATCCCCCAACACCCACCCCCTCTCCCCTCCTATCGATCCCCAAACACCCCACCCCTCTCCCCTCCTGTCGATCCCCCAACACCCCACCACCCTCTCCCCCTCCTATCGATCCCCCCAACACCCCACCCCTCTCCCCTTCTGTCGATCCCCCAAAACCACACCCCTCTCCCCCTCCTATCGATCCCCAAACACCCCACCCCTCTCCCCTCCTGTCGATCCCCAAACACCCCACCCCTCTCCCCTCCTATCAATCCCCAACACCCCACCATTCTCCCCCCTATCGATCCCCAAACACCCCCACCCCCTCTCCCCTCATATCAATCCCCCAACACCCCCACCCCTCTCCCCTCCTATCAATCCCCCAACACCCCCACCCCTATCCCCTCCTATCGATCCCCAAAACACCCCACCCCCTCTCCCCTCCTGTCAATCCCCCAACACCCCACCCCTCTCCCCTCCTATCGATCCCCAACACCCCACCCCTCTCCCCTCCTGTCGATCCCCCAACACCCCCACCCCTCTCCCCTCCTATCAATCCCCCAACGACCCACCCCTCTCCCCTCCTGTCGATCCCCAACACCCGCCCCTCTCCCCTCCTATCGATCCCCAAACACCCCACCCCCTCTCCCCTCCTATCAATCCCCCAACACCCACCCCTCTCCCCTCCTATCGATCCCCCAACACCCCCACCTCTCTCCCCTCCTGTCGATCCCCAACACCCGCCCCTCTCCCCTCCTATCGATCCCCCAACACCCCTCCCCTCTCCCCTCCTGTCGATCCCCAACACCCGCCCCTCTCCCCTCCTATCGATCCCCAACACCCACCTCCTTTCCCCTCCTATCAATCCACTAACACCCAATCCCTCTTTCTCACCAGCTCTATTCACACTGATGGGTCATGTTTGTATTGTACATGTATAATGCAATGCCAATAGCTAGCATGGGCGCATTTGTTGGTGTGTGTACAAGGACAGCGTACAGTCACCATGCAGTGACGTCATTAAGGGATTCCCCGCCCGCTGCCCCCCCCCCCCCCCCCCTCTATCTCTGTCCAAGTTTGACCCTGTTCATCGCTGCTGGGGTGCTGTTAGTGGTATTATGCTATGCCCAATGGCATTGGTTGGTGCAGAGGTTGGTGTGTACAAGGACAGCTGTCACCGTATAGTTAGTACGAGTGACGTCATGAGGGGATTCCCCCGTCTGCTCTATTCTCAGCTGCTCACTCCTTCTCCCTTCTCTCATATCTCGGCATATGCACAGTCTTTATGTGCCACCAGTGTGAAGCCACAGTGTGAACACAGTGTATGCCACAGTGTGAACACTGTGTGTGCCACAGTGTGCCACAGTGTGAACGCAGTGTGTTTCACAGTGTATTAAGTGCATTATGGGTTGGTGTGTTCAATGACAGCATACTGTCACCGTATAGTTAGAACGAGTGACGTCATGAGGGGATTCCCCCGTCTGCTCTATCCTCAGCTGCTCACTCCTACTCCCTTCTCTCATATCCGGCATATGCACAAGTCTTCATGTGCCACAGTGTAAACACAGTATGTGCCACAGGTGTAAACACAGTGTGCTGCCACAGTGTGAACACAGTGTGTGCCGCAGTGCGAACATAGTGTGTGCCACAGTGTATTAAGTGTATTATGGTTGGTGCAGATGTTGGTGTGTTCAATGACAGCATACTGTCAACGTATAGTTAGTACGAGTGACGTCATGAGGGGATTCCCCCGTCTTCTTTCTCCTCCCCTTCTCTCGTATCTGGCATATTCACAGTCTTCATCGTGCCACAGTGTGAACACTATTTGGTCACATTCAACATACGGTGATCACACTGTAACGAAACTGACACTGAACTGTGATATACCCTGCGTTTACACGCTATACAAAGTGTGTTTTGTCCGATTGTTGCTGTCGACTGTTTGGCGACAATGTCTTAAAACGCTCCAATTTTACATGAACTACACAAGGTGATCACATTGTGGCACGCTGTGTACTTTACGATATGGTTCGAAGGTATATTATGTTTGTTCGTGTTTTTGTTGGTTTGTTGTTGTTGTTGTTGTTGTGTTGTTGTTGTTGTTGGTTGTTGTTGTTGTTTATTGGGGGGCAAGCATAGGGGCTAGGTAGGTTGGTCGGGTATTAGTTTTTTTTTACAGACAAGTTTTCTCAGACTGTTATTGATATTCACGCCTCGGACCGTCCTTTATCGTAAGCATCCGTATAGCCTATAATAAAAAAAGATTAGATAGCAAGTGGGAGGTGGGGGGGGGGGCGGGGGGGGGGGGGGGAGGGGAAACTGGCCCATGGCCACTGGCGCTGACGCTAGACATATTTGAATTCCCCCCCCCCCCCCCCCTCTCCTTCTCTTTCCCTCCCCTCTCCCTGACTATCTTCCACTCCTGGGTTGGAATGCATGACTAACGACAATCATCTCTTTCCCTCCCCTCTCCCTAACTATCTTCCACTCCTGGGTTGGAATGCATGACTAACGACAATCACCTCTTTCCCTCCCCTCTCCCTGACTATCTTCCACTCCTGGGTTGGAATGCATGACTAACGACGATCATCTCTTTCCCTCCCATCTCCCTGACTATCTTCCACTCCTGGTTGGAATGACTAACGACAATCATCTCTTTCCCTCCCCGTCATCCCTGACTATCTTCCATTCCTGGGTTGGAATGCATGACTAACGACGATCATCTCTTTCCCTCCCCTCTCCCTAACTATCTTCCACTCCTGGGTTGGAATGCATGACTAACGACAGATCATCCCTTTCCCTCCCCTCTCCCTGACTATCTTCCACTCCTGGGTTGAAATGCATGACTAACGACGAGTCATCTCTTCCTTCCCTCTCCCTAACTATCTTACATTCCTGGGTTGGAATGACTAACGACAATCATCTCTTTCCCTCCCCTCTCCCTGACTATCTTCCACTCCTGGGTTGGAATGACTTAACGACAATCATCTCTTTCCCCCCCCTCTCCCTGACTATCTTCCACTCCTGGGTTGGAATGCATGACTAACGACGATCATCTCTTTCCTTCCCCTCTCCCTGACTATCTTCCACTCCTGGGTTGGAATGACTAACGACAATCATCTCTTTCCCTCCCCCTCTCCCTGACTATCTTCCACTCCTGGGTTGGAATGCATGACTAACGACGATCATCTCTTTCCTTCCCCTCTCCCTGACTATCTTCCATTCCTGGGTTGGAATGCATGACTAACGACGATCATCTCTTTCCCTCCCCTCTTCCCTGCCTATCTTCCACTCCTGGGTTGGAATGCATGACTAACGACGATCATCTCTTTCCTTCCCTCTCCCTGACTATCTTCCACTCCTGCGTTGGAATGCATGACTAACGACGATCATCTCTTTCCTTCCCCTCTCCCTGACTATCTTCCACTCCTGGGTTGGAATGACTAACGACAATCATCTCTTTCCCTCCCTCCTCCCTGACTATCTTCCACTCCTGGGTTGGAATGCATGACTAACGACGATCATCTCTTTCCCTCCCCTCTCCCTGACTATCTTCCACTCCTGGGTTGGAATGACTAGCGACGATCATCTCTTTCCCTCCCCTCTCCCTGACTTTCTTCCACTCCTGGGTTGGAATGACTAACGACGATCTTCTCTTTCCCTCCCCTCTCCCTGACTATCTCCACTCCTGGAATGCATGACTAACGACGATCATCTCTTTCCTTCCCCTCTCCCTGACTATCTTCCACTCCCTGGGTTAGAATGACTAACGACGATCATCTCTTCCCTTCCCTCCCATCTCCCCTGACTATCTTCCACTCCTGGTTGGAATGACTAACGACGATCTTCTCGTTACCTCCCCTCTCCCTGACTATCTTCCACTCCTGGAATGCATGACTAACGACGATTCATCTCTTTCCTTCCCCTCTCCCTGACTATCTTCCACTCCTGGGTTAGAATGACTAACGACGATCATCTCTTTCCCTCCCATCTCCCTGACTATCTTTCCACTCCTGGGTTGGAATGACTAACAACGATATTCTCTTTACCTCCCCTCTCCCTGACTATCTTCCACTCCTGGGTTGGAATGCATGACTAACGACGATCATCTCTTTCTTCCCCTCTCCCTGACTATCTTCCACTCCTGGGTTGGAATGCATGACTAACGACGATCATTTCTTTCCCTCCCCCTCTCCCTGACTATCTTCCACTCCTGGGTTGGAATGACTAACGACGATCATCTCTTTCCCTCCCCACTCCCTGACTATCTTCCACTCCTGGGTTGGAATGACTAACGACGATCAGGGCCCATATTCATAAAACCCCGCTAGCTTAGTTCCGTGCTAAATGCATTTCAAATGGTACAGTTTTAATAGTGCGCTATATAGAAATGTGTTCCTAGACCCCAACTAGTGTAAGCTGGTTTAGCCGTAGGTACCTACTAAATAAACTCCAGTTAGAAACAAGGGGCCTAGTGGGGTATTGCATTTTTTTTCATCAAAATTGAGATTGTTATCTTAAATGATCCATGGATTCTAAGCTTTAAGAAAATACATAGTTTGTGGGGGTAGGGAGTAGCTATTAAATGGACAAATTAAGGATTTTGCTATCAATGTTGTACATTTTGGGGGCCGGAAGTGATTATTTTCCAGCTTATAGATTGGAGATTTTTAATTCTACTTTTCTTAAATAGTCCAAATAAAATGGTCCCAAATCAAAATGTTTACCTTCCAAATTGTGTTCCTTTTATTTAGAGTGAAGTAGCAACATCCATTGTCATGCAGAAAATAAACATGGCAGTTTATATGTGATTAACATGCCCTAAACTTCCATTGAACCCAACTACTGCTATTCACCCCGCTATTGTCCTATTTGTATCCATGTCACATTCATCAAACAAATATCATCACCTTTTAAGCTCATTTGCCAAAAATCTGATCTTTAGACTAAAATTCTCAAAACTTAAACAAATTACTCAAATTCAATACAAAATTTGGACGGAATTGTTCCTTGTTTGTAGATGAACAGATTAATGATGGCTTTTAGAGGTAATCCTATTGTAAACCTAAATATGTACATTTCATATGTACATTTCTGATTTTTTGCAAAATTGCCTTTTGACTATGAAGATTAGCTGAATAATGTAAAAAGCCATCATTAATTGTTTGAATAGCATCATAATATCTATTTTTTTAAATGTAGAATGTATACACCTAAATACCTCGGATGAGATGCGTTTGAATGTTGACTTGCTAAAAGTCTAAAAATTTTATTTTCCCCTATATTATTGCTGTTTAATCTCTTATTTAAGTCCAATTATCTTACATTTTTGTTTTGATTCCCCATATTCTAAGCTTTCCAGCAATGTATGGTTTGTACGGGGTAGCTTCAATGGTTAGAAAGCTTTCCAGCAATGTATGGTTTTGTACGGGGTAGCTTCAATGGTTAGAAGAGCTTTCCAGCAATGTATGGTTTGTACGGGGTAGCTTCAATGGTTAGAAAGAGCTTTCCAGCAATGTATGGTTTGTACGGGGTAGCTTCAATGGTTAGAAAGCTTTCCAGCAATGTATGGTTTGTACGGGGTAGCTTCAATGGTTAGAAAGATATTCCCGATATAGTAAAAGTGTGCACAAATGTCAAATAATACCCGATCGTGTGTGTAATACAATGCCACATAATACGGGCCAAGTTTTCTGTACGTCATACAGTTTGATTGGATGTATTATTCCGAAAAGCAGATTGACTTGATTTCAACATTTTTGGCTGGAATTCACAAAGGCAGTTTGTGTAAAACCATAGTTAAGACCATGGTCTATACATCTATGGAGTGCCATTTGTAATCTTATGGCGAAAAATGTTATCATTGTTTACTTGTTAAAACTGTTGAAGCTACATATAAAAATGTGCTAAGCACCCACTAACATGTCCATGTTCTAAGATGATGAATTTTATTCGGTGCCTATTGTTAGCAAGCATCAACTGTCATAATTATAATGAGAAATTAGCAAACTTTATTTCCGCTTTTTACTTGTCCTATAAGAAGCACATATAGATGTCGACTATTTTGGGTGATTATTCGTTTCTGGAAGTGTTTCTTTCTGTATAATCTTTTCGTACAGTAATTTAATTCAGGTTTGTTTTGCATTAAAAAGGCAACATAACTAATTTAAGCGTACTTTGAAGGCTGCAAGCATGCTATTGTACTGACTGCAATGGAAAACACACCCGAATATATAACGCTTCTTAATTGAGATGTTACAAAAGTTGTACAATTTGGATAATTAAAAAACAATTTAATGATTGCGAAATTGCGAACATAAAAGATGGACACATTAAAATTAAAATCTATAAATTGACGCAATGAAGAGGCTCATACCGGAAACTACAAATATAATTAATACTGATTCTGGTTTCTGTGTGAAACGTGATATTTATTACAAATTGAGCAAGAAATTACCATTAAAGGGATTTAGTAACATTGTCCAAATCATCAAAACTTTCTTGGAACTCTAGTGGTATACCTTTTTATATTCATATAAACAATAAAAGCACGGGAAAGGTTTCGGTTTTTCAAATTTCCATTTACTTCAAAAGATATTTACTATTGAAGTCTTCATAATGTTTAAACCGTCTACGGATAATTAAAGCCGTGTAAGTTAGTACAATGAGTTAGTGAATATTCACTTTGCATTTTTGCTCATTTTCTCGGCCCAAATAACATCCAATTGGCGTACAATTTCCACACATTACTTTCTGGACGTATAAGATCACACCAATATACATTTTAGTGAACCACGCATCACTTTTGCACTTGTCAACAAAGTTACTAGATCCCTTTAAATTGAAATATTACAAAAGATGTAAAATTTTTATAAAAAAAACAAACAAACGAACAATTTTGATGATTGCGAAATTGCGAACACCAACACCAAGATGGACACATTAAATATTAAAATCTATACATTGACGCAATGAAAGGATTATACCGGAAACTACAAACAGAATTACAAAATATTCTTGTTTCAGTGTGAAACTTGATATTATTTGAATACAAATTGAACAAGAAAATGACACGGATGAAGCTATTTTTACTTACATGAGTGGTGTTCTCTAAATTATGTGTCTTATTATCCGTGACCATGAATCTCGATACCAAATTTCCTTTTGAGCTGCAGTGAACAACTTGATTGGTCTTCAGGAGCTTTACCACTTGGCTCTGGTAGGCTATTGTTCACAATTGCATTCTATAATTTACACAAACAAAAGAAAAAGGTTATTTCTGACCAAATCCGTAATTTCTCGACTTATGCAATATTGCTTTGCGTCATAAATACACAATATCCCTTTTGGCTACTCGTTCGCCATGCTTGTTCTATATTTTGTATCGCAATTTATATGGCTGAGGGTGGATTCGGAGTAAGATTATTGTAACAATGCATAACTAAATTTTGATTTTAATCATGTAATTCCATGGAGGATGCCGGGGGTTTCCCTCCATGTGAACACCGGGGGTGTTTCACAAAGATCCTAAGATGAACTTAACTCTAAGTTGGACTTAAAAAGTATGGAAAGCCATTTGTAGCCTTGGAATAAAATATATTCATAAACGAATGCAAATAGTTTGGACTTTTCATAAGTTTTAAAGGTAGAACATGAAATCTCCTTGATAATAGACAAATATTAAATGATTTAAAACAATATTTTATGCCTTTTTAAAGGACTTTTACGAACAAAATACTTGAAACTAACGGCTTTCCATACTTATTAAGTCCAACTTAGAGTTAAGTTCAACTTTGGATCTTTGTGAAACACCCCCTGGGGTTGATGCGTAAAGAGTTGTGGCCTATCCCAAAGTTGAGATTAATTAATTTGTTTATTCATAATTCTATGGATTAATCGCAGCTCACAAAATGCGCCTAAATACGCAACGCTGATTGGCTCAAGTGCGCGTATTTTCTGACTTGCGATTAATTGCAACCTTGCGATTGACCGCAACTCTTTTCATGCAACACCTGCTGAGAGACAGTGTTAACCATTGCTATCTCATTATACAGAGATACCCCTATACATGTATAGCTTTAAAAAAATAAATTGTATAACATGCATGGTCTCGTAGGCAGTGACTGGGTTAAATCGAGGATGTATTCACGGTTGATATGTAGGCTAAATTACTTATTACAAAACAAAGCAAACTTGCTTCTGTTCAAAATATTTCCGGTATATCTATTGTCGTCCCGTACCGGATATATCTATTGTCGTCCCGTACCGGGTATATCTATTGTCGTATACCGGTTATTATGATTTATATAATGGTTCCTTTGTCAATACTATATCATCAGTCAATTAGGTTAAGCCATAAGCTAGAATCATCGAGGATTTTATTCAACGGATTCAAAGAAATTAAAAGTCAAGGCGATGTATTCATCATTTTTTTTTTGCTATCAACAAAGTTCCGGTCCGGAACAAAATATTGTAATGATTTCAGTATAAAATGCATTTGTTATTCCTGCAGGTTATGTAAATAAATTTTTTTTTGTATTCATGTTCATTCAGTCAAAAAACATTCAGCTCTTTAATTAAATGTCCGATTTCTGGGTCAATGCCAGAAAATCATGTGTATGAAAACAGATCATCACAAAGGAGGATGTCGCATGAATAGTGCAATCACACAATTTTAATTAACTTATTTTGCACTGGATTATATTATGCGAATGAATGTACGTTATTGTTTGTTGTTTACCGCCAAATTAATCAAACCGATCTCTACCAACACTATTCTCTTTCAAGCAATTGCCAGTAATTTCAAGACATTTAATCTTTCGTAGCAAAGTTCGAATAATTTAAGTTGACCTAAAACCATAAGAACAGTAAGGTGTCGAAGAAACGAAGACGGGAGTAGAGATAGAGGGGGGGGGGGGGGGGGGGGGTAGGACTAGGGGGTTGGAGGAGGGGAGGAAGGGGCAGCTTGGTCGTACACAAATAAGACATTGCCAATTGAATTTGTGTAAACTAAAATATGAAGGAGTTTGAATTGCCACAGATGTTGGGAGGGGTAAAGGGCGGAGGGAAGTTGCTTACCCCCCCCCCCCTGCACATGTCAGTAATATTAATATCCTCAGCGTTAATAGAAATCGCACGCATTTTATTTGGCGCCATTTTCGTGGATCGATTACCAAGGAGAAAATCGCACATTTTACATGTAGTACTCGATTGCAAACCAAGAGGGCGACATTGCATTAAGATATTTTTGCTGGTTTGACAAAAGAATATTTTTAAAAGTGATCCATTATTATTCAACCAAAATCACTTGCAGCTTTCACACTTCTATTGTACCTTGTTGTTTGCCTGTAATGGTAACAGAAAAAAGAGACGGTTTTTGACATGGTCATTGACCCGGAATCGTAATCTCGAATCGAGCTTGTATTTGAAGCTCGATTTCACACATGCGAGAACTCCGATTTGTTCAATCGTTTTTCTTAAATTGTATTTCATATCCTTTGTGATCAAAGTCTACGTGGTATTACTATCATCTTATGGAGTGCTAGATGGGAATACCACGCGATATAAATAGACGGATGAGAATGTAATAGAGCTTTCTTCCAAAAGGCGCATATCCACTTTTTCAACTTTCGAGGAAAACAGGTTTCTTTGCCCAACTTTGTACACG
>JBAMJV010009992.1:77500-83797 GCA_037951105.1 Echinarachnius parma | reverse complement strand
TACGGTCGGTAGGGAATTGGATGGTAAAATCGAACCAAAAACAGTAACAAGAAATAAACTTCGAATAATAATTAAGGATCACCAATAGGAATACCTCTGCGATATCAATTAATTATAAATAAGTGTGGTAAGTGTTGAGAGTTAAAGCGTGGTTGTTTAAAACATTGTTTTTCCTCCAGCTACTCAAGTCTCAGCAACAACAGCAACATCACAGCCTGCCTCCACAAGGGTTGAAGAAGAATACGCCACCACAGTAGTGAACTACGCGGACTAGATATCTCAAGCAAAGACTTTACTTAATACAAATCTTGACTTAGGTCGATGCTGTCAAGTCGCTGCTTCCTGATCCTGCCTAATCATTCGCTGATCCCGTATTATCATTTATTTCATTGCCACGTTCGTGCCGACGCGTCACGCGCGACTTTTCATGAGAACAAAATGGCTGACTTTAGACATGTAAGAGGAATACGTACGGCTGATTTACCATTCACTGTCACGAGTTATAAAGGTTAATACAGCTAACTAACCATTCCCTGTCACGAGCTTTAACTATCACGAGTTTAAGAAGAGAATACAGCTAACCCTTCTCTATAACGAGTTTTAACTAAGAATAAGTCGAATAAACTTTCTGTCTCGAGTTTTAAGAAAGTTTACAGCTGATGACTAACCATTCTCTGTCACGAGTTTAAAAGGGAATACAGCTAACTAACCATGCGTTTGAAAGGAGAATACAGCTGACTAGCCATTCTCTTTCACGAGTTTAAAAGGGAATACAGCTAACAAACCATGCGTTTGAAAGGAGAATACAGCTGACTAGCCATTCTCTTTCACGAGTTAATGGACAATACGACTTACTACCCATATAATTCTATCCTACTATCCATAATTTATAATTCACGAGTTTAAATGGGAATACAGCTTCTAAACATTCGTTTTTAAAGAAGAATGACGTGACTATAGCCATTCTCTGTCGCGAGTTTAATGAAGAATTATGACAGCTGACTAACCATTCTCTATCGCGAGTTTAATGAAGAATACGGCTGACTAATCATTCTCTGTCACGAGTTAAAAAATACAGTTGACTATTAAATCATTCTATGTCGCGTGTTTTCAAGAAAAATACGGCTGACAAGTTTGTATATCACGAGTTAGTGAATATTTTGACTGACTTATCATTCTCATTTGAACTGACTATTCTACATCACGAAGATTGTGCAGTCATGTTATTTAAGTCACAAGAATATTTATTTCCGGCAATATTGTATTCACTAAGAATTCTAAGATCATTAGATACTATTTACAGTCATTCAAAATCATTTGATGGAACAATGAATTTGTCAGTTTGCCCAACACCATTTACATATAATATGCATGTATTTATTTATGAATAATTCGAGAAATTAGCATGTGTGTAGACTTTTGTATAACGTTACAATTCTTTAGTCTGGTTTTATCACATTCATCATTTCGATGGACCACTCTAAAATTATCTACATGTTTAGGTATAAGATTGTCTGTTGACACCGTTGCTTTTGTGTTATTGGTTTGGTGTTTGTTTCATTATGTAGACGCTAACTGAAATGATCAGAATGATATGATATTGTTTATAATTATACATTTCCGTCTAATTAGGTCTTATTTGTGGTATTCCTTAATATGGCATTATTTTGTAATATAAAGTAGGATTTCGCTGGGATATATGATACCGATGATAATTGTCTTATATTTGTTAACAATATACAAACATGAATATATTGTGAATATTGTTTCGATCTTCACAGCCAATCGAAATCTCACCAATCTCACGCATCATGGGTTTGCATTCGATGAATAAAAGGGCTATTCCAAGCAAACGTCGATGAATTGTCACGGTGTCATTCTGTTATCACTAATTATTAATTTGGCTTTTCAATCCTTCAAATATTTATGTTCTAATTATTTGTAGCACTGCAATGCTTGCAATACACACTAAGAAATACAAGTTCAAATTTGCACCCTTAAGGGTGCAAAACGCTGCTATAATAGCTGGACCCTTTTTGGGTACAATAAATTCTGCACCCAACATATTGGCACCCTAAGGGTGCAAGTGTGCACCCCGTAGGATGTATACCCCACTTTTGTGTGCAAAATTGCACCCTTAAAGGTGCAAATTTGAACCTTCATTTCTTTGTGTGTATATCAATATGAATACTGGCAGGTTTCAAATAGCAAAGGGGTGTTTTGGAGGTAACACCAAAAAGCTCAATATAAACTTAGAACGGTACATTATTAAAAGTGAAGACCAAAATACATATTACATATTTTATATGCAGGTGCATGCTTTACTGCGTTTTTGTTTCTTATTCAATCCTGTTGATTAACTATGCATTAATTGTATACAATAATTTGAACTCCGACGGTGGACTGAGCTGATATGAGAACGCGATGGTTTTCTGAAATAATTCATAATGTTTATATACAAACGCTTAATTCATTTGCACAATTTATTCCGTGATCGAAATTAATACGCCAAGAAACACCATTATTTCACCACCATTCTCACCCACAAGTTTTTGCTACAATAACATTATAACGGCCGCTTTCCTCATTTTTTGCACGCTTGCTATCTACTGCAGGTTAGATCCAGCGCATGTCTGCACGCTTTTTAAAGGCAATCAAAATGCAACACGTACGGTACGGCATGCACGGTAAGCCAGAAGGACCGGGGTTCACACGCCGCTAAATGTCACCATTCGGCAATGATAAGTTTATTATGAATTAGGCGTATACATAATCATGCATATTGTATATCGTCAGATCGAAATTCATTGTGGTGTGAATGAGGCTAAGCAGGGAATGGTCGAGTTAAATCGGTTGACAGAGACTTTGAATATAGAGAGTGTAAAGATTCGAATTAAATCAAAATTATACTCATTACTCACTGTGTAATCTTAAGAAATTTGAGTCCTTACATAACTATTAATGTTGATAACAACAAGCTGACAAATGACGAGATATAATTATTCTGGAAATGACAGGATGGTTCACCTTAAAATGGTAGCCTGAATGGTACTAATTGTAATGGTGTCTTGAATGAAATAAAGCAAGCATGCGAGAACGATGCATTTATACGATGTCCATGCATATTAAAAAAAACGCATGTTTTATGTGGCACTCCATGCACTGTTGATTAATTCCGTGTTATTGTCAATTACAAATTGTATCGCATGTGTCCCTTTGATTTATGTAATGTAGTTGATAATCTAGAATGTTATAAGTAATTATCTTACGATCTTAAGCCCGGCGCAGACAGAGCCGATTCGACCCGATCCGACTGGTTTCAATCAGGCTAATATAGAGTTGGGGCCGGTCGGTCGGAGCAGATTTATCGTGTTGAATCAGCCCCAACTGGCATCCGACTGTCTCTCGACTGGCAAAATGTGTGTCGCGAGGCACTGAAAACTGAGCCGATCGGAATGACAACCAGTCGAGTTGGCTCTGTCTGCGTCGGGCATTATTCTCCTATAACACATTTACAAATGCAGGACCATCTCGACCGAAAATGTATAATTTATATCTAAATTTAAAGTTATACGATTTAATCCTAATTCGATGGTGGTGCGGAAGTTTACTCTGTTTTGTTGAGTGTTTGCTTCAAAACGTATATAATTATATTTATGTGCTATTCCTGTTCTATGTAAAGAATACATCACTTTAATAGACCAAAGAAGTCTATAATATGGGCGAATAAACATGAATGATTGTATTCGTTAAGTCACGATGAGTATTGTATTATGCTATTCTGATCGTCTTGTATTGATTGTCAAAGAAGCACACAATATATTTTACATTTTGCGCCTTATGACCAAAGATTCGTGATATTATATAAAGCAAAGAAAATGTTTATTCTTTACGTACTTTATTTTGAAAGAATGGGCAATGTAATATTTAAGAATGTGAGAAAGTGGGACAATGAAGAGTTCAGATATAAAACGCATCAATCGCCAGTAAAAAAAAAATCATACAAAAATAATGCCTTTCAAACATTATACTTCACTCGATTCGTTCAACAGTATAATGTTATTAGTTAATTGATTATATAGTTATTGGTAATTTGTTAATCTGGGACCCCACGGAATAAGACCAGTGGTTTTCTTGCAATTCTGCTGAATTGGGCAAATCCCGTTTCATTATACTGTTGTATTTGCTGATGTGATTTTGGAAGAAAACAAATCAACATCCAAACAAACATACACAAAATAAACGAAGAAACATAATTATGGTCATTTTCTTCATATTTCAGCAGTTTCAATCACAAATACCTCAAATTGACGACACATTTGATATTACGCTTTGTAACAGAACTCTTCATATAATGACGTGTTCCATCAAAGAAAATATTGTTCTTGAAAGTAGACATCTCTATATTTATTGATTGTGTTGTACATATTGATATGTTGCAAAGAAGCTGTATGTATATTTATATAAATATACTGTATATTATGACAGATAGCAGAAGGTTATATTTTACGTGTATCGCAAAAGTCCCACCATTTATCTGTTTATATGCAAAATAGCGATTGCAGATTTACCATGTTTTTAAACTTCCCCTTAAAAGACATTACTTGCCAATCTCTCCCGAGAAAAGGTGCGTATTGATAGAAATGTGATGTTAAGTTCGTTGATAGTACATATAATGTTATACAGAAAACAAACCTGCAGTTTGCGTTTGAAACTGATGTTTTGAAGAAAAAAAAATCAGTTTAATTGTTCTTATTTTTATCATACTTTACGAATGATTAAAAAGGACCTGCATTTCATCGATATTGCAATGTTTTAATGGTCGATGTAATATGTATTGATATTTTATCCGTACGACAGAATGTCTCCCTTTTGTGCATACTGTCCAGTATATAAGGGCGAAAAATTTACTTCCCTGCTGTACTCGTAATGTGTTAATAACATTCTTCTTTATAATGTGTCATGATCAGTGGCCTAACATTCATTGCTGATCTTCAAAAATAACGAAACTTCTAAATAAATTATTTATGAAATACATTGTTGGTAAAGTAATTGTCTTAATTTTATTATTTACGTCTGTGTATCTATTCATTATGAGATTGGCATTTCTTTGATATCAACATTACGTAATCAAGAGAGGTAAATAAAGAGAAATTAAACAGATCTGGGAAATTCTAAATAAAAAAATAGGCCATGTCCCTCTGTCGTGTGTATATGTTTGTATGCACATATATGCTCGTGTGTGAGCGTGCATGCGTGTGTGTGTGTGATATTCTTTGAGTGTATGTGTGTTGGCGCGTGTGTGCGTGTGTGAGTTCGTGTATGTATGGTGTGTGCATGCGTATGCGTATGCTTGTGTGTGTGTGTATACGTACCTGTGTGCGCGTGTGCGTGTGTGTTTGTATACGTACGTGTGTGCGCGGGTGCGTGCGTGTGTGGGTGTGTCTGTCTGATTGTTCGCGCCCTTTTATTAAAATGTTTGGGTAAAATATGTGTGTCTGTGTCAGAAAATCTTCAAGCATTTTGAGAATAAATCATAGCTCATAAATGCAATGAATTATGCAGTCGTATAGAGTATAATACAAACAGTGATACGAGAGTTCGACGCCCCCTCTCACTTGATTATCTTTTAGTATACAATTACAATCTAGATTCTGCAAGATTAATTGATACTCGCACCATCCGATACACGACAAAATGAGATTAAACACTCGCTCGTTCGCGAGATAAATCAAAAATAGATTATATATTAGGAGGTTAATTTTAATGAGAAGGACACCCACGCGATCCGCCTGAAAGGAAAGTGTAATGCAGTAACTTTACATTGATCACGGGAGAATGAATACATCTAGATTGGGGGGGGGGGGGGGGGGGGGGCTGCTGCCCCTTCCTCAAATAATATGATTCCCTTATATTCACATGACAAGGTATAAAGGGCATCTCCTATCGCTTACTGGAGATATGATGATTTTGCCCCCAAAGTAGACGATTTTGCCCAGATATTTGGAGAGTTTTGTTCGGATATTGTGGGCCTTATCAGAACTTGGAGAGGGGAGGGGGGGGGGGGGGGGCAAACCCAGCCCCATCTATCAATATCACCACCTAGTGCATGCGCCTTTGTCGTTGATTACCTGTAAATTAGTCGACTTGAACGGCAAGTTTTTGCATCATAATATTGATTTAACTCTTCAAATTCCACCGGCGTTTTTAGCTATATACAATACCTATATACAAGATAATGTTCATGGAAATAAATGTTTATAGATGTCTACGTTGAAGAATATTATTAACTTTTGT
>JBAMJV010009992.1:67500-72500 GCA_037951105.1 Echinarachnius parma | reverse complement strand
ATATATATATAATATATATACCACACCGACACAGACCAACTTTTTTTTAACTCTCTCTCTATATATGTATATATTCATATATATATATAGTTTCTTTGAAAAATAAGATATATCACTTACTAATTAGTTGACATTTTATAATGAAAATCGTGACTGCCTGAAGGTTATTATCTTTTTGTTAAATATATTTTCGCAAACAACAAGACAAACGAAGCCGAAGGTAAAGTGCATCTTATTACTTCATTAGAATAGAATTGAATATTTTGCTTATCGTAAAGCAACACACATTTTCTTTCTTTTTTGTTTCGGAATTGAAACAAAGTAGAAAGAATGTTGGGCAAAATCATGTAACAATCGGGCAAACTTATGACCTTTTCGGGCAATATGTCCCATAAAAGAAGATGCATAACTATTTAAAGCCGTATATAGACGGCTATATACGGCTCTGCTTTAATTAGAACTATCACCCAAAATAATGCTTGATTATTATAAATGTTATTAGTTTTAAAAATCCATTCCATTCAAAACATACTAAAAATAATATTGAATATTTATATTGCGCAATATCCACCTAATAAGGTGCTCAAAGCGCAAAATATGCGTCTTCAAAAATATTTGTATTTAATTTTATAATCATATAACTATTGTGAACTTAACCACGCTTTTACATTCCTAGACAGGAATATTAATGCTAGTCTTCAGACCCATGAACACATATTTTAGTATGATGATGAGATTTCAAAATTATGAAAGCATTTTTTTCTGGAAACCCATTTTTGTGAAAATGGTTGGTGGAAAGAACTATTAAAAATATACTTGTTCATTCAATAGTTCAGAAAATTATTTGTGGGTGTTGGTGTTGAGATCAGAATATTCCAGAAAATGATGACAGTGTTTGAAAGGTCAAATAGTATTCGTAATTGTTTGATTTATTGTTTTCTCTGCATTAGTTCCTGTTGATTCACTTTTACGGATGTAATTCTATGACTTTTACTCTCGTGATGTGACCACACTCCATAGCTCATGGTTTAAAGCCAAATAACAGTATTGGGAAACGCGCCCCACACACAAACAATGAAAAATATGCTTTTGTCACATACCACATGTGACAAAATAATATTATATCATAACACATCTGAAAGATTTGGACAAAAATTGGACACAAATCTATGCACAGATGAACAAATACCGCATGTTCACAGCGTGCAAAACCTATGGCAAATGCTGCCTCGTGCGCTCCGCATGCGAACTATAGTCTGGCCGGCGTATAGACGGGCCGAACGGGCAGTGAATTTTGGCCCAATATCAGCGGCATGCATAAACATTTCTACTAATATTTCTGCATTTTACGGTAATAATATTCGGATTTTTCCACACAAGCCACTTTTTATACTATGTCAATAATATTGATCAATTCGTTTCGCCAATAAAGTTACTCTCGGTAACTTTCCCAATACTGTTATTTGGCTTTAAAGACGATAAAGAGTAATGGTTGAGCTTATTAAAGTTATAAAACAACAACAACAACAATATACTGTACAGCCTTTATGAATATCATATATATATATTTACATTAGCATGACCCAAACTAAATATTTGTCATAATCGAAAATACAAGCCGATCTCTCAATCCACTCTACATTATGGATTAGATTTCACGGGTACCGATGCAGTGGCGTAGCTATACAAACAAAAAAACAATACAAAAAAAAAACATCAGCGAGAAATATGTGTAAAATAAAGGAAAACATAATTGGTTGCCCCAATTATTCGCGTGCCCCTGATCAGTCCGACTACGATACGCCACTGTTAGTACCCATGAGCTGAATGGCTAATTTCAAAAGTATACGAGCAATTATTTTGTTTTCATTAGTCCTTTAAAGGGGTAGTTTAGTTTTGGTAGAGAGGGCGCTGCACATCACAATTTTGTTGTGAGGTAATGAAAAACTGAGTGTCGAATTTGAAAGAACATGCAATTTTAATGGCAGAATAAACTTTATTTGGTCAAAATCGGTCCAGAAACGGCTGAAATATCAATAAATATATCTGATTTTATAATTATTTGGGGCATAAATAATTAGATGAACTTTTCAAAAAAAATTAAAAATGCATACACTTTTTCAAAAATGTTCAAAAGCGTTTTTTAAATAGTTGATGATCTCTCTATTTAATCATGATTTCAATAAAACACCAATGCCTGTTTAGAGAGCGCCCTTTTGTGTTGTAATGATAATGCTAATAATGTTTTTGAATGATAATGGGCTTTTTACTTAGTCGTTTGTAATTTTGTATACCTTTCAAACATGGTGGAGTTATAACTATTAGTTTATAATGTTACTGTCCAGGTTTGGTTACTAAAATTCAGCCTTACCAAAACTGTACTACCCCTTTTAAATACTCTAAAGTGTATCTATACCGACCAAAATACCCACAGAAAACATAAGCCAGTAAATCACTATAGTTTACCTTTAACAAGTCTGATCACCTTCAGTGCGACTTTTACAAAGAAAATAAAACATTAAACACAATGATGCAGTGGCGTAGCGACGGGGGGGGGGGGGGGCACGGGGGGCACGTGCCCCCAATAATTTGGGAAAAAACAATAGAAAACATAAGGGGACATTTTTTGAAAAAACAAAGAAATACATAAGGTGTGCCCCCCAATAATGTTGCGTACCCCCCCCCCCCTCCCCCCCACTAATCAGTCCGACCACGCTACGCCACTGTGATGATGTATTGTCGATTGTGGACGGATATCCCTATGGCTATGCGTGAAATTCTCACGCAATTGTTCATAGTTTCCAGTAACCTACATTGCTGGTATAGGTTAAAACAGCAATATAATATCAGTAACTTCTTTGAAACCCATTTGGTTATTTTCATATTTTCTAGACGGGGAAAATAGACGATAATTATATTTCTGTGTTTGTATTGCCCCCTCGTGAAGAGAGACTGCCGGGGAATAATTCCAAGTGGGATAGGGTGGGGGGGGGGGGGGGGGGGATGAGGTCAAAGTTCTCCTTGCCCCCGCATCTACGCTCATTGGCCCGTATTCACAAAGGAGGTTTGTACAAACCCCGGTTCAAACCGCGGTTTACATTTATGGAATGCCAATTGTAAACTGATGGAGAGAGAATGTAAATTCCTTACTTGTTAACAATGTTGATGGTACACATTCTCTCTCCATCAGTTTACAATTGGCATTCCATAGATGTAAACCGCGGTTTGAACCGGGGTTTGTACAAACCTCCTTTGTGAATACGGGCCTATATCGCCATACAACTTCCTTCCGTGCCAATATATTTTTTCAGGGACAACATACAAATTGGACAATATATATATATGTGTTACACAGTCATAAGCCAGCCATTCGCTAATGTGTACTTATACCTGGCATGGTATTGACAAGGACGGTTAGGTAACGTTGATTCATCATTACGTGGTCGACCCGCCAAAGTTACCCACCCAACCACTGTATCATAAAGGGCAAAACGTAGCTAAGGGGGTATCAGAAATGGACGTCCTTTTTTATAGGTAATAATGTAATAAATTAACGACTAAACAAATAATTGAATGTATGAATGAATATAGAGAAAACAAGTAAATGCAGAAATATAAAATGGAATATTTAATCAAATAAAATATAAAAATAAACCAATAACAAACAAATAAAAACACCAATGCCATTTTCACAGGCGACCCCCCCCCCCCCCCCCCCTCTTTACCGTCTGAGTGGAATACCCCTGGTTACACCCCATGCACCGAACAGTGGTATAAGTAAACCCACGGGAAACGGTAGGCCTACTGGCGCGCTTTCCCCGGGAATCTATCCGGGTTGGGGTTGATATGGTCATCTCTTTCCGCTCTCTGAGACCTTCCTCGCATTGCTCACTATCAACGAATCATACGGCTTGTTATCTATCTAGCGGCTTCCCAAACTTTCCATCAGTGGCGTAGCTACGGGGGGAGGGGGGGGGGGGGGGGAGGGGGGCACCCAATAAATAAGGGATAGGCCTACACAATCATTCTGTAAACGTATAAAAGGAATGGTCATCTAGTCAAGTGTGCGCTGTAAAAAAAAAAAAAAAAATGAGTCCGACCACGCTACGCCATTGATCATACGGCTGTTATCTAGCGACTTCCCTAACTTTCTAAAATTCTCAACCTAGATTTTCTCGTCCGCTGTTCTAGTCCATCAATATAGAAGGATCATAGTCAGAACAAATATCCTGAACATTGCGTTTCCTTCTCGAAATTGCATTGGGGTTTTTTTGTGTCCATAACTAGAAGTTGGAAAACGCTTTCAAATTTAATTATTTGCGTACCTGTAGTACGTGGTTTGAATTGTGTGAACATTACGACTATACTTTTTAAAATTAATGTTAGAGCAACCATCCTAATGACATATAAGACTTAACAAATAACATAACTTTGAAAGAGAGAGATAACAAATAAAATAAAAAGGATCATGCTGGGTGTGTGGTCCTAGATGGATTCCATCGCGATAGATATTTCTCTTTTCAACACACTAAAAATAGGTTCACAACTTCACATTTGCAGATTTGTGCACCCCCTCATTTTTGCTTGTGTGTGATGATGCGGAACATATCCATTATGTCCTGAAATATGTCAACCAGGTTCATCTTTATGGCAAAGGCAGCAAATTAATACAATTAATTTAAAGATGAAATTCAAGAAATATATTGTCATGAGATCCATAAAATGTATATAACATGCAGCCGGAAAGAGGCGAGAGCCAGTAAAATTTGAACTCAGCACTCTTTAAAGGGATAGTTGAGTTTTGGTAGAGAGGGCGCTAGACTACTTATTTTTTGTGTGAGGTAATGAAAAACTGAGTGTAAAATTTGAAAGAGCATAATATTTAAATAATAAAATCATCTTTGTTTGATCAAAATCGGTTCAGAGACGGCTGAAATATCCATAAATATAACAATTTGTAATAAACCTGGGGCCCCAGGTTTATTAGAGAATTTTGAACC